>CM076581.1:944260772-944388191 GCA_034641835.2 Pinus albicaulis
TGCCATAGTAATGGCCATAGAAGAGACAAAGGATCTCTCACAGTTTTTAGTGTATGAGCTTCATGCATCACTGATGTCTCATGAGAAAAAACTAAATAGAGCAACAAACTCCTCATTAGAGCACACACGGACCAAAAACACGAGTGCCTTTTGGTCGGTAGAGGTCGATGAAGATCAAACTACTCAAGAAGAGGAAGAAGCCCACGAGAGGGTGGTAGAAAACGACCCTCGAAGCTCAGAGTGGAAGGGTAGCAATCAAAATCCATGTCAAGGCTCAAGCCGAGAATCCAACACAAGGTAACGAGTGTGATAAATCTCCAAGTTCAATATCATTATTGTAAAAATCATGGTCATTGTTAGACTGCGTCTTGTCGACCTGCTGCAGTCAAATTCACCAAGGTTCATCTCTTGTCATTTGCAGTCACTGATGTTACTCTGGTCCAGAAAAGAGTCATTTTAAATCTTGAGCTCGGGGTTTTGTTTGGAGACTAGAGGAAGGTTCAGTAATTTTTCAGGGATGTCATCATCAATAATGTGATATTGATTCTTCTTCAAAACCCTGTTTTGAAGAAGAAGTCATCAAATATGTTTTATGATGAATATGTAATTTTTCAAAATGCTGCAAATTCTCCAGCTCTTCAAATGGCAGCCTTGTTTCGACTTTAGCGACTCCTATCCACCAGCAGACAAAGAAAAATCCCTTATTCAAAATCAGAAAATTTAAAGGGAATTAAACAGAGTTTTGTAATAATGTGTTGGAGCATAATCTGAGCTGTTGCAAAGAGGATTTCATCAGATGGTGGCGGTGCACTCATCATTGATTATGGACAAATATGGAAGGCGCCCACTTCTAATGATTGCTGACAGGAGGAATGTGCTTAAGCTGCTTCATTATTGGATCATTCTACATACAGGGACCTTTTGATGAGTCTTCTCTTCTACTACTTGCAAGAAAACTATCATTAATTGGTCTTTTGGATTATATTGTAACATTTTCAAATGGGCATGGGTGGAATTCGATGGGTCATGATGTCTGAGATATTTCCTCTGAATATGAAACGTATTACTGGCAGTCTGGTGTCTCTTACAGCTTGGTTTGGTTCATGGATTGTCCCTCTCACTTGTTCTTTTCTTGGAAGTTCTACAGCTTCCTTCTCTGTATTTTGCATATGGCTTTTCTGACATTCATATCATCGCACTCTGTGGCATCCAAAGATTATATATAATCCCTGTACCTGTGGCTTGCATCTATGATTTTAATGGTTCGATTTGTGTTGAAGCTCATATGGTTTGAGCCTTGTAGATCAACTATTTTTTTTTGGTGATCAGCGGGGCAATATCGTTGCTTTTGAATTTCCAGTGAGATTGATCAATCTTGAAAACTCAATTATGCCAGAGAAGTTTCAAACATTTTTCTCATTTAAAAGGAGCCCATGGTATCTCAAGTGTGGTTAGCATTTCAGTTGCAAGATAAAATGGAAACCAAATCTGTATATGTTCGACAGGGAAGGATGGATGCATCTGTGACTTTATTTTTGATAAAGGTGCCATTGGAGACTACTCAAATAAATTGATTTTTGCTGAAATAAAAAATGTCCCAGAAATTACTATGGTTACAGACAAAGCCATTCTTGGATGCCTGCAAGCTTGTGTTACTAGTCATTGACAAGTTTGGCGCTGCTATGGCACTTGTGAAGGCTGATGTTGATAGGCAGTCTCTCGATTGGGCGTATACTCTCTGCAATTTGATACACAATATATTGTCTCTGCGTTATGGTCACAGTCATATGTATGGAGTTTCAAGTGGCATAGGGTCGGGTGCGAGTTGAAAAGGTCGAAAGATCATTTTCAAAGGCGGGGCGGGTGTTTGGAGGGCGCGAGACCCATTTTGAGCCGATTCTTGACCCACTTAAGGCATGCGACCCACTTGAGTGGTTGCGACCCACTTAACAACAGAAAACCAGAATATCGTGTTTTGCGCTCAGTTTTGTATCAAATGCCTCCAACTGCTTACAGGTTCGATGTGTATGTGGGGTGGGGTACCGTTTTGGAAGTGATGTCATCGTTTTTTGTTTCCGGTTTTTGTC
Source organism: Pinus albicaulis (assembly GCA_034641835.2). Taxonomy (NCBI): domain Eukaryota; kingdom Viridiplantae; phylum Streptophyta; class Pinopsida; order Pinales; family Pinaceae; genus Pinus; species Pinus albicaulis. The sequence goes on from CM076581.1 coordinate 944,262,860, forward strand.
TAGTTATTGCCTTCATGCTTTCACCTCAAGCAGAGGAATGTTAGTTTCTATCATGGGCTTCTAAACTCGAATTGCAAGGTCGATGGCGTTTCTAAAACTCGGAACGGATCCCCGATTTATGTGTGTGTAATTCCATTGGCGGAATTTTTATCTCAGTTCTTCCTCTGTTCATAATATTAAGGGGCGACATCATTCTTCAGATCCTTGCCGTATATACTTCTGAACATAGAAAATATGGAATATCCTGTGCATGATCGACATATGAACAGATCGAGCTATCTACAGGGGAGTCCATTTTTGGAGAGGAGTATCAAACATTACTCCAACTTCCATAAGATGTTATTAGTTGGAGAAGGGGACTTTTCTTTTTCTTTATCTCTGGCTAATGCATTTGGGTCTGCAGAAAACATGGTTGCCACCTCTCTTGACAGTAGAGCTGTTACAGTTTTATAATTCGGCCCATGAAACACTCTCAAATTTGGAAAGGCTTGGAGCATCGATATGGCATGGTGTTGATGTAACCACAATGGAGGAGCACCATATCATAAGGAAGATGAAGTTCCATAGAATTGTCTACAACTTCCCTCATGCTGGATTTTGTGGACATGAATCCGATTTAGCAGTTATCAACAAGCACCGTCACTTGTTGAAGATGTTTTTCAAGAATGCACAGACAATGGTAAAACGAAATTGGAGAAATTCATGTTTTTCTCACAAAGTAGAGAACCCATACAATAAATTGGAGTTGGTGAAACAAGGTAGAAACGTGGCTTACATTTGAAAGAGTCGGTTAAATTTTTCGAAGGAAAGATTATCTGGATACGTGGAACATTCTCTTTGGGAGAGTGCCGAACTTCTAAGTTTGTCCTAGATCCAGCCATTCTTTACAAGCGCGAAATAATGGCCAGGCAGGCAAGTTTAAACCGCGTGAGTTTGGTTTTAGTTGAGAAACTCAATGAAAATGATGAATTAAAGAGGCAAAGGAATGCGGCCCTTTTGAAAGAACATGCAATTCTGAGAAAAGAGGCATGCCATATGGAAACTATTTTGGAGCTTGAAACTGAAAGACAAAATTAGAATGAAGACATCGACCACAACAGAAAAATAGGAACCGATCTTCTATTTAAAACTTCAGTTAATGATATGCGCTCCAGTTTGTGTCTTTAAATTGGCTATCAGAGGATTTTAAGGGGAACGATCTTCTGTTCTTTGAACAAATGGATGACTTTTTCTATTCTTGTGATTTTAGTGAAACAAATCCCTTGACTTGGGGTCGATTTGTTTTCCCCTAGCATGGTTTTATTTATACATTGCAGATCTTCAGGGAGATAGTACACGGTTGGCAATAAAATTCCAAATGTTTAGACAGACAGCTGGGGATTATTTCCAGAATTAAAGCCACCATCCTTGCATTCGAAAGCAGGTGGCGGTCTATGACAAATGGCAGCTTTGAGGATTCCTATTTCAAAAGAGATTTGACCAGTAACCTTCACAACTCGAAACATTTGGCAATTTGATCCAGATTTGGTTTATTTTTTGGAATTTTAATTAGTTTTAGTTCCTAGAAGTTAGTTTCGATTTCTGAGAAGGTTGTCTTGACTTGAGCATGTAATTGTATTTAAAGCGATAGCACATCTTGGAGAGAGTTAGAGCGTTGGTGTAGGAGAGAGAACGAATAGCATTGTATAGATTTTGTGAGAGATTTTTAATTAAAAATGCGGCTCTGACCCCTGAGATTCTTGTGGTATGAGATTTAACATTTGTGTCTTTTTTTGTTTCATATGCTTTGTTATGTGTTTATGTCATTTCATGATCGTTTCCATTTGAACAAATGAAGTGTTAAGGTAGAATTCATAATTATATGCTCTGCCTTTAAGTTTGTTCAAATTTAGTGTTTTCTTCTGTTTGACAAAGATTCATCTTCTATGCCCTTGTCAACTCCTCAGCAGTCCAGCCATTCCATTTAATCTCAATTTGATGTTAAACTTCATGCTTACCTTGCCTCAGGAGATAATCTGTGTTTTTCATTTGATCTCTGCTCTTGCTGTCTTTGCCCCACACAGCCCAGAAAACCCCATTTATTAAAAAAAAACCCTTTTCTATCAGTTTACTAGCCTAAGATCAGTTATGCTTTTGGTCATCTCAGCCCTTCTGAAAACCTTTTGCTGAGATAGACCCGGAGAGAGCCCTCTCCTGTCCTCGTAGGGCTAGCTACGAGGCGAAGGTTGGTTTGATGTTGCCTCGAACCTCGCCTTCTTCAGCCTGTGGCAGATTCGAGCGCTAACATAGTGGCGACCATACTGGGGAAGATCTTTCCCCGGTAAAGGATAACAAAGTTGCATATCTGATGCTGATGGTGGACAGCAGTCAGACACATATGAAGGCTGAAACATTCACCCGGCGACTCCAACTCGATCCAGAGATTCCAGTGCCCACTGATCCACTTATGCAATGGTAGGGTATGTGGCAAACCCTGCACATTGTGAAGCTGTAAAAGAGGTTAGAGATCGGTTAGCAGATTTTGAAATTAATGAAGAATTTTTTAATGTCTTGCTTCAATGTTTGAAATCTCCGAAGTTTCCTCTTGAAACTAAAACTAGGTTTTGTGAGTTAATTGTTGAAAGAATTGAGAAGGAGATTCAGTGTTTAAATGATCAGATCCAGTCATACGATTTCCGAGACCCCAAAAAGTTCTTGGAAACTCTTCCTCCTTCAAAACAAGAAACAATAGAGTTGCCTACAGATGTTTGCATTGACAGTGTGCAGCTGGAAGTATGTATTGCGGAGTTGGGGCAGCAAAAGGAGTCTGGCTTTTGTGATCCTATTGCAGCATACATGGAAATGTTTTTCAGTTTGACTGATAGATCAAGCTGTATTATACATAGCCAGATTCATTATGTGCATGAAGGGCTGCCAGCAATTACATCTGTGTCCTGGTGGAAGCATTCTCAAGCGGCATCATTCTCAGGTTTACTTGAATGGTTGATCTGGCATTTCAGTATTACCTGATCTATTATTTTTGCAGCAGAGTAGGGTAGATTTTGTAAATAAATAAGCAGCCAAAGGGCAGCATCTTGTTCCAGTTTATTGCAGTTCTAGTTTGAGGTTTGCCAAGTTAGTTTTTCAAATCATTTCAGTCAGTTTTCAGTTAATAAGTTGATCATGATTCCATAGCCCAACGGATGGAGGCACTGTCTGCTCTCCCAAAGCTCTGCGGTTCTTGGCACCTCCAAGAAGCGGCAGCTGCCATCCCCATTGGAGCCAATGTTAGACTCCGTCTTGTCTAGTCCTCTGTCAGAGTCAAATGCAGACGGGTAGCTGTCAAAGTCTCAGTTCAATATGTAGGCCAAAATGCCATCAGCTTTCACCCACCGCAATTTAGATGTTTGCAGAGCTTGTTCTTAGAATGTTTCAATAACACTCGCAAGCTAGAGGAAGATTTAGTAGGTGTTTATTTCAGGAATGTCATCAATGTGAAATTGATTCTTCTTCAAAACCCTGTTTTGAAGAAGAAATCATTAAATGTGTTTTTTAGAATATGTATCAAATTATCCATCTCTTCAAGTGGCAGCGGTTTCATCAACTCCTATCCCTGCAAGTAGACAAAGAAAAATCCCTCATTCAAAATCAGCAAATTTAAAAAGGGAATTAGAAAACAGAGTTTGTAATAATGTGTTGGAGCATAATTGGCAAAGAATATTGCAAAGAGGATTTCATCAGATGGTGGCGGTGTTCTCATCATTGATTATGGACAAATATGGAAGGCGCCCACTTCTAATGATTGCTGACAGGAGGAATGTGCTTAAGCTGCTTCATTATTGGATCATTTTACATACAGGGACCTTTTGATGAGTCTTCTCTTCTACTACTTGCAAGAAAATTATCATTAATTGGTCTTTTGGATTATATTGTAACATTTTCAAATGGGCATGGGTGGAATTCCATGGGTCATGATGTCTGAGATATTTCCTCTGAATATGAAACGTATTACTGGCAATCTGGTGTCTCTTACAGCTTGGTTTGGTTCATGGATTGTCCCTCTCACTTGTTCTTTTCTTGGAAGTTCTACAGCTTCCTTCTCTTTATTTTGCATATGGCTTTTCTGACATTCATATCATCGCACTCTGTGGCATCCAAAGATTATATATAATCCCTGTACCTGTGGCTTGCATCTATGATTTTAATGGTTCGATTTGTGTTGAAGCTCATATGGTTTGAGCCTTGTAGATCAGCTATTTGTTTTTGGTGATCAGCGGGGCAATATCGTTGCTTTTGAATTTCCAGTGAGATTGATCAATCTTGAAAACTCAATTATGCCAGAGAAGTTTCAAACATTTTGCTCATTTAAAAGGAGCTCATGGTATCTCAAGTGTGGTTAGCATTTCAGTTGCAAGATCAAATGGAAACCAAATCTGTATATGTTCGACAGGGAAGGATGGATGCATCTGTAACTTTATTTTTTGCCATTGGAGACTACTCAAATAAATTGGTTTTTGCTGAAGTAAAAAATGTCCCAGAAATTACTATGGTTACAGACAAAGCCATTCTTGGATGCCTGCAAGCTTGTGTTACTAGTCATTGACAAGTTTGGCGCTGCTATGGCACTTGTGAAGGCTCATGTTGATAGGCAGTCTCTCGATTGGGCGTATACTCTCTGCAATTTGATACACAATATATTGTCTCTGCGTTATGGTCATAGTGATATGTATGGAGTTTCAAGTGGCATAGGGTCAAATTGCAGGTTGAAAGGTCGAAAGATCATTTTCAAAGGCGAGAGGCTGGTGTTTGGAGGGTGTGAGACCCACTTGGGCGGGTGAGACCCACTTGAGGGGTGCGACCCACTTGACCGTTTCAGCTAGTGTAAAATTGAGTGGTTGCGACCCACTTGAGGGGTGCGACCCACTTGAGTGGTTGCGACCCACTTAACAACAGAAACCCAGAAAATCGTGTTTTGCGCTCAGTTTTGTATCAAATGCCTCCAACTGCTTACAGGTTCGATGTGTATGTGGGGTGGGGTACCGTTTTGGAAGTGATGGCATCGTTTTTGTTTCCGGTTTTTTGTCTAGTTATTGCCTTCATGCTTTCACCTCAAGCAGAGGAATGTTAGTTTCTATCATGGGCTTCTAAATCTGGTGCAAAGGTCAATGGCGTTTCTAAAACTCAGAACAGATCCACGATTTATGTATTGACAATTCCATTGGCGGAATTTTTATCTCAGTTTCTTCCTCTATTCATAATATTAAGGGGCGACATCATTCTTCAGATCCTTGCCGTATATACTTCTGAACATAGAAAATATGGAATATCCTGTGAATGATCGACATATGAACAGATCGAGCTATCTACAGGGGAGTCCATTTTTGGAGAGGAGTATCAAACATTACTCCAACTTCCATAAGATGTTATTAGTTGGAGAAGGGGACTTTTCTTTTTCTTTATCTCTGGCTAATGCATTTGGGTCTGCAGAAAACATGGTTGCCACCTCTCTTGACAGTAGAGCTGTTACAGTTTTATAATTCGGCCCATGAAACACTCTCAAATTTGGAAAGGCTTGGAGCATTGATGTTGCATGGTCGCCACTATGTTAGCGATCAAATCTACCGAGGTGAAACCTCTTTTACTCGAGGCTACATCAAACCACGGCATCGGCCTCGTAGCTAGCCCTACGCGGACAAGAGAGGGCTCTCTCCGTCAATCTCGATAAAATGAACAATAGGGTGCGAGATGACTTTAAAAAGGAACTGATTTTAGGCTAGTAAAGAGATAGGTATGTTTGATTTTGATTTTTGGGTTTTCGCTGGAGAAATGGGAAAAACAAATTTTGGGTCCGGGGATAAGGTCAGACCTTTGCAGATTTCAAGTTGGGGCGAGGTAGGTGAATGTCTTGATGCTTTTGATTGGATATATGGACAGATTAGACCGACGAGGAGCTGAAGAGGGCAAAGAAGAACTTGGATCCTCTCCAAATAGCTGAAAACATATAGAACTAACTGAATTCAAAGGCCAAGCACTGTAAACAATGGATTCAACCTTATTCACTCATTCAATTTAGTTCAGAAGCATAATGAAGGGATGGCATACATTAAAAATGAAGAAACTTACAGTAAACAAAGAAGAAACACCATCAAGAACAGAACACCACAAGGATCCCAACAAGTGCCGCAAAACCCCTGATCTTTCCTTAGCCAAAATATGAAAAATATGTACAATGATATCAAAAGTATCCCAAGAGTCCCCCCTGTAGAATACCTCAGAAATTACAATACATAGATCACTCTAACACCTTTCCCCACCTCTAGGGGTCGAATTCCCTCTTCAGGGATCAGTTTCAACCAATTCTACTCATGGAACTACAATCTAGGCAGCTAACAACTTGCCTCTAAAAGAGTGGAAACTGATCCATTACATGATTTTTACCCTTTTTGAGAGTGAATCTTCTAGAATAGATAAAAATAAGCCAAAGTTACATGTCAAACATGAATTTACATCATAAAAACCCAAAAATTCCATCCACAAGCAAAACTGGTCCATACTAGGCGAAAATCTGAGCTGGCAGTTGAAAATTCAGCAAAAATTTAAGTGGGTCGCATTTGAGCCAAGTGAGTCGCATTACTTTCAGCCTAAATTTGAGGTACTTCCCGGCATCCAAATTGAGCTCATGATAGCTCGTTGGAAAGCCCTGGATGTTGACTATCCAACCCAAGTGGAATTTCCAAATTTGGAGCTCATTTGACCCTCCAAAACGTCTTTCTCCCAGAAGTACTTCCTGCTGGTGTAAAAGGTGGCAGCAAGGTGGTTTTCATGGTGTTTTTGAGCTCTTTGACCATCCAGATTTTGATGAAATGCTTAGGTAATGTCTGAGGATGCATAACTAACCATGAAAAATCCAAAAATGCAAATATTTCCTCCAGCAAGTGTCCCAAAAAAAAGTGAGCATATGAGGGTGAGACCCACTTAACTGAAAAACCTGTTTTTTGACCCAAAAATTTGAAAATGACAAAATTTTCTCCGAATTTGCCCAAATTCGGAGTGGAGGTCCTCCATCATGTATCCTGCCCAGTCAACGAAGCCTCGGCCAAAATCCGAAGTGGATTAGGCCTTTTCCGCCGTCTTAGTGCTTCGCGCAACCTCCTCTTCAGAATCTTCATTCTCGCTTTGCAGACATGCATGCGAGCCCAATAATGGCCTTTCATGTGACGAAGCATGTCTTTGTCTCGATTGGCCTTCGCCAAAAATTTCTCCAGATGAATGTTCACATGTGTGAGTACAGTATCTCTGTCAGTTGGTGTCATGTCACCGGGTCTCTTTCGATTCCACTGTCGGTCCTCACGGATTCGACGCAACTCATAATATGTGAGCTCATCCTCAAGCTGTTTGTTGCACTGCTCCAAATAGTTAATCACCCACTGAGCCTTCTGCAATTGATCTTTCATCTTGTCATTCTCGGCCCTTTGCTCCTGGATGACTTCCCTCAGTTTCGAGCTAGGAGAGCTCGCATCAACATCAATGACTGTGAAATCTGTGTCCCGGCCTCCTGATGGGCCCTCATCATGCATGGGCCTCTTGCCCCTGTCCTGTATCTGTACCTGCGCTGAAGAAGAAGGCGAGACCCCTTCCACATCATGTGGAGATAATACTCGCTTTGCTGATGAAGTCGGCAAGACCCCTTCCACCTCACGTGGAGATAATACTCGCCGTGTAGCTGCAAATAAGGCCCTGTGGCCTCGCTGATATGTCAGAACCAATGGAGCGCTGATACGCTCAACCTCAGGAATGTCCGGCTGGTGTGAAGGCTCTCCCGCATCATGAACTGTCTCGGGAGGCGGCTGTGGCACTGTGAAAAAGTCTCGAGAAATGAAATCCTCCCAAGTGATGCCCTGCTCTGCCAACTGATGTAACACTATGATCTTGATCAAAGCGTAATGGTATATACTCCTGTACTGCTGCACTGGGCTCGTCTTCTTTTGCACAAAAATCACCATCCTCTCTATGTTGCGATATATGAAGTACGGGATATTCATCATACGTACCCTTGTGAAGTGCATCAACAAACGAATATGGTATGCAAAGAGACGAGCATATCTGCCCTCACAACTAAAATACTGAATGATGAGTTTCATCAGCGGTGCAAACTCATCCCTCAAGAATCTGAATGGAAAAACTCTGCTCAAGTAACTCATATATCCAGTTTTAATGTATGGCTCATAGTGGAATTTCTCTAAATGCTGACATTTGTTCCATTCCTCGCCTATGTTTGGTATGCCGGTGGCTTGAGCAATAGTCAAGGGTGACAAAATGAAATCAACCCCGGAAATATTTACCCGGCCATCCCGTAAATGTAGAACAAACAGACGGGCCAATTCACGATGAAGGCGGGTTTGTGCAATCATCTCACAAAATCGGAAACATGACAAATACCGAAAACAATCCATTGCTAGTGGACATGCCTGCAACCGAGCCAAAGAAGTAGGCTCCTCTCTGCGATGATTACCACCTCTGACAACTCTATGAGACCCCCGTGGCACATTACCTTCAGTCGTGGAATCACTGCCTGACCCTTGCTCATACTCTGACTCCGTCTCTGACATGGCTTTGAACAAGATATTTGCACTATGTATACTGATATAAATGCAGTGAAAACAGAGTTATAATGTATGTTTCAACACCCAATAAATATCCCCCACTGTCAAAGCACCATAAAGAAACAAACAATGATAACAGCTCTGTTTTAGGTGGATTGAGATAGAAGCACAGTCTCTGTTTTAATTGCAAGTGAAATTTGACAAATGGTAGCAGGCAGCCTTTAGAATATTGGATAAACTTTGTCAAAGGGAACAATGAATCATAAGACTGTGTTTGTCAATGGGCAGTGAAAAATGAGTATAAGAACGTGTTTATCAATGGGCAATGAGACACCATATGACAATGATCACCATGAAACAAAAGCCATGACAGTGGTAAAACAATAATGATGACCACGGTGGTATAATGGGTGTGAAGACAGTGGGGCTTTGACAATACATGCAAAGGTGGATATATCAATGATATAAGGTGGAAAAATACTCATAAAACCATCCATATGTATTTAAAAACCCTGAGGAACAAATATGCCATGAATGTAGGGTTTCACTTTTCCATTCAAATGTTTAAAGTCTTCAAGATACCACAACCACTTTAAAATCTACTGAGCAATAGTTTAGAACCTGTTTGAAAGCAGCTGGAGATGATTTAAATCGAAACTGGGTGCCCAACGCAATTTTTCTGAATTCTGTTTTTAAGTGGGTCGCATCTCCCTCAAGTGGGTCGCATGCCACAAGTGGGTCGCATGCGTTCAAATTTACACTGGCCAAAACGCACAAGTGGGTCGCATGCCCTCCTGCCACATAGTGCATTTTTCAGGAAGCTTTTGGAGGCCTTCCTGGTGTCCAAATTGAGCATGTGATAGCTCGTTGGAAAGCTCTTGGAGTCTACTTTCCAACACAAGTAGAATTATGCAATTTGGATTTGATTTACCCTGTCAAAAATCAAATCTCCCAACACTAGTCAAAATGAGCAGAATGAGGCTGCCTCAAGGCAGAGCGCTGTTGCAGTCAACTTTTAAAGGTCTTCCTCAACTCCAAATTGAGCTCATGATAGCTCATTGGAAATATCTTTGTGTCTAGTTATCATTTGACTCATCATGCAAGTCATTTAGCCAACCATGCTAGGAGAAATCTTGATTTTCCCAAGGTCACTTCAGAGGTGCATTCAATTCTCCTGAGGCAACGGTATTTTTGATATTTCTCTAAAACCATGATACCTGTGTAAAACGTGAAAGAGGTTTTTCTTCCTTGGCATGTTGTGAACAAAAACCTCTCTCATTTTTCCAAAATTCATCTTTTATTTCTCTGAAACATCTTTTGAGTGAAACTTACCCCGATGTGTGAAACAAGGAATTTTGTCGAAATGAAGCGAAATGAAGGGGATAAGGGGCTTCTAAATTCTTGGGGAAATTTTTGGAAGTAGGGAGGGATGTTAGGAAGTAGGGGAAAGTGGAATCTCAAATATTGAGTGAGGGGAAGGGGTCCAAAAGGGCAAAACACAGGCCTAGCCTAGAAAATTGCCAAGTTGTGGCAAGAAACTAGGGTTTGTGCAAAAATGAGGAATTTGGGGGATCTCAATGATGGGAAGTGTTTAATAAGGTATATTAAGGATAGGGGAAGGTGTGTGAACATCAAGATACAAGTTTTTTCGATGATTTTACCATCCAAGAGAAATTACCTCCAAAACCCTAGGAGAGGGAAATGGACCTTACCTAGGCACAACTGAAGCATGAACAAGCTGTAAAATGACCCAATGGAACTTGACATGATGATGAAAACCCTCTGAATGATGGTACACTCAGCTGAATGGTGACATGGACTGACATTTGGACAAATTTGAAAAGAGTGAAGACCAACCCTAGACCTAATGCCTAGTGATCAAATTTTGCTTGAAGACTCATTGAAATGACAAAATTTGACCTTGACACTTTAAAATGACTTTGAAAGAGCATTTTTGATCACTGGAGGAAGGCTGCAAAGACTGACTCTAACATTGGCTCCAATGGGGATGGTGGCTCCCTGGAGATGCCAAGAACGGCAGATCTCTGGGAGAGAAGACCAGTGCCTTCATCCATTGGGCGATGGAATCATTATTTGAACGGATAACCCAAAACCTTTGACACATTTATTGAATGAAAACTTGACTGAAAACTGACCGAAACTTAACTGAAACCTGACTCAAACCAACTTGATGGCAAACTGAAATAACTTGAAAAACTGACTCAACAGACCAAACACAAATGACTCATGACTGACTTAAAACAAGACTTTACAAAGCTTTTGGAAAAAAGGCAGCAATCCATCAAGATTTGGAATCATGATGACAACCACCTGCATACTAATGAAATATATACAATCATGTATAGTGGGATTTCCAATGTAACCAAACCAGCAGATGCCCTCTTGACTGATTCTCCTGATCAGATCTCCTGGTCAACAATACAAACTGATAACTGGGCATCCAAAAACATAGCTGACCATGATCTCCTTCATCACTGAACACTGCAATAATCACTTTAACAGCTGACTGCAACAAATCTGCCATTGGATCATGAAAAACATGAAGATTTACCTCTTGCTGAAAGAACATGGTGTCCTTTTCACTTGCGTCTGATCTTTCTTCATCATGTACTTCAGTAAAAGTATGCTCCCGGGTTTCAAAAAACTCTGAACAGGTGGATGAGCAGATCTCCTCTTGTAAAAACATTTCAACACATGAAACATATGAAGAAGAAACTGAAAGGGAATCTTGAATGATCTGATCTTCTGTAGCCTGAATATAATGTAGGTCATCTTCATATGATATCACAACCAGATTATCATGTTCCTTATTACATTCATCAAGCATAAGAAAAGAAACTTCAGCTGATTCCTGATGCTCAAACATGATATCTCTATCATCTACCAATGATTCATCCAAAGGAACTTCTTTACTTACTTGAACGGAGATGTCATCTTGTTTTGCCTCAATTGACTGGACTACCTCTTTATGAAGGCTCTGTTCTGATGACATGAGAACATTTGGATCAAAAATTATGTCTATGATCTCAACAGCAAAACTCTCCCTTTCAGGATTCGGTACAAGGTATGCTTGGTCATTACAATCTGAATGTAGATCTGAAATAGCTGGCTGGTCATTATCACAATCTGAAACTGAAACTTGAGTTCCCGGCATGCTGTCTTCTTCTGTGGGCAGATCCGAAATGACACTTTCTCTTTCATCACTTTCAAATACTAGACATCTAAATTCTTCATTCGTTCTGCATTATATTGGAAAGACCACGGAGGTATGTTGTTGAATTGTTTGGTAGAGGAGTAAGCTCAAAAAGTTTTGGAGGACTTTCACAAAGGTGACTGTGGAGGTCATTTGTTTTGGAAGACCACAGCGAATAAGATTCTAAGGGCAGGGTATTATTGGCCTTCTTTGTTTTCCGATGTATTTAAGGCTGTTAAAAATTGTCATGAGTGTCAAATTTTCGAAGGGAAGCAGAAACTACAGCCTTTGCCTCTAAAACCAATTGAAGTTAGTGCACCATTCCAGCAGTGGGGATTGGATTTTATCGGAGAAATCCACCCAGCATCTTCCGGACAGCATAGATGGATACTGACAGCTACAGACTACTTCACGAAGTGGATTGAGGCGATTCCCACTCGACAGGCCACGGATGCGGTAATTATTTCTTTTCTTGAAAACAATATTCTGTCACGTTTTGGGTTTCCTAGTAAAATAATCACAGATAATGCAGCGGCCTTTAAGTCTAAGAGGATGGTTGACTTTTGCTTTAAGTACAATATTACCTTGGGGCATTCGACCGCCTACCATCCGCAAGGAAATGGCTTGGCGGAATCTTCAAATAAATCCTTGGTGAATATCATTAAGAAATTGCTGGAAATCAACAAAAAGGCCTGGCACAAGAAGTTAGTGAATGCATTGTGGGCTGATAGGGTAAGTCAGAAAAAGTCTATTGGCATGTCTCCTTTCGAGTTGGTGTATGGAACGGATATGGTTTTTCCTTCTTCACTTGCTGTCCTGGTGGTCAAATTGCTTCAGGAGGCTGGGAGTGAGGAAGATCCTATGCAGCGGAGGATTAATCAAATGATTCATTTACAGCAGACACGAGAGGAGGTATTTCAAAATACTTTCAAGTTGCAGGAGCGCATAAAGAAGATCTACGACAGAAAGGCGAAAGCAGATAAGTTTCAGTTGGATGAGGTAGTTTTGAAATGGGATGCTCGGAATGAGGATAAGGGAAAGCACGACAAATTTGAAAATCTGTGGAAGGGTCCTTTTAAGATTGCAGCGTATCGGGGTCAAAATGCATTTCTTCTCAAAGAAATGAATGGGGATGATTGTTCTGGAGGACCGATCAATGGTCGGTTGCTGAAGCGATATTACTTCTGAGTATCTTCTGCTGATCTCATTATCATTGTATATATCATTTTACTTTTGTTTCGTTGCAAGTGTGTACTGATCTCTCATCTTCAGTCTGGGGCCCGGAGCGAAGGCTATAATTCTGGAGATGGAGGTTGGTTGGTTTGAAATTGTCAAGTCAGCTTTATCAGTCTTTTAGTTTTAAATTCATGTCAGTTTTGGTCATGTCAGTTTTGGTCAAATTTCAGTCAGTCTTTAGTCAAATCTGCAGTCAATAAAAATGTCCAAAGTTTTGTTTTATCAGTTGAAATAATGACTCCATCGCCCAATGGATGAAAGGCATTGTCTGACTCCCCCAGAGATCTGCCGTTCTTGGCATCTCCATGGAGCCACCATCCCCATTGGAGCCAATGTTAGAGTCGGTCCTTACGGCCCTCCGTCAGTGATCATTTCGTTTTTTGCATATTCATTCTTAGGTGTCTCGCTTGTTCCACTTCGTTGCATTTCGCTAGGAGCATGCCATTGACTGACGAAGGGGTCTGTTGTCTTATGTTTCCTCATGCTTACACCTGTAGTGCTATTTTAAAAAATTTCCTCAAAAATCACTCAAAATCATTGTCATTTCATGTATGGTCATTTAATGTCAATAAATGTCTTTGGTCCTAGTGTCTAGGGTTTTCGAGTCATTTGCATACCAGTCATAAAGCCTGCAGGATGAGGATGGTTCCGCAAATTTTGATTTCATGTTTTATTATCATTAGCATTTAAAAAACATTTCTAGTCCAAAACTCTGTTTTGGAACTAGAAATTGTTCAATATTATTTTTGTAATAAATTGTGTTTATTTCACCAAGAAGCAGTGTCAACGTAGACCTCTGATCTTTTCCTCAGCTAAAGAGCCATACCCCTGCAAGAAACAACAAAATCATCAATTCCAAAACTCAGAAAAGCCAAAAAAGAGATTGTATTAAAAAGCCAAATGTGAAGATGCAAAAACATTGTAATATGGGTTATCAAATAGATTTGGATCAAATCTGATTGTGAAAGATATTTACATCATGTATAAAAGGGCAAACAAGTTTCATTTCCAAAAATCCATAGCATACAAGTCGAAATCTGGAGTTTGGAGGCCGAAATCGCATTTTGGAGCATTGTTGACAGAGTTGGAGGTCGTGAGACCCACTTGGGCAAAAGCGACCCACTTGGGAAAAGCGACCCACCTGGGCGTTTTTCACAGTGTAAATTATAACGGGTGAGACCCACTTGGCCAAAGCGACCCACTTGATCGCGTGCGACCCACTTGACAACAGAGTTCAGAAAAATCGTGCTGAGCGCCCAGTTTCGATTTAAATCTTCTCCAACTGCATTCAAACAGGTTCTAAACTATTGCTCAGTAGTTTTTAATGTGTTGATGGTATCTTGAAGTCTTCAAACATCTGAATGGAAGAGTAAAACCCTACATACATGGCTGATTTCTTCCTCAGGGTTTTAAAATATGTATGGATGGTTTTATGAGCATTTTACCACCTTATATCATTGATATATATCCACCTTGGCATGTATGTTCAAAGCCCATTGTTTTCACATCCATTATACCACTGTGGTCTTCATTATCGTTTTACCACTGTCATAACTTTTGTTCCATGATGATCATTGACATATTGTATCCCATTGCCCATTGATAACACGTTTTTATAACTCTGTTTTCACTGGCCATTGACAAACATAGTCATATGATGCATTGCTCCCTTTGACAAAATTTACCAAATATTCTAAAGGCTGCCTGCTACCATTTGTCAAATTTCACTTGCAAATTAAAACAGAGACTGTGCTTCTATTTCAATCCACCTAAAACAGAGCTGGTATCATTGTTTGTTTCCTTAATGGTGCTTTGACAGTGGGGGATATTTATTGGGTGTTGAAACATACATTATAACTCTGTTTTCACTGCATTTATATCAGTATACATAGTGCCAATATCTTGTTCAAAGCCATGTCAGAGACAGAGTCAGTGTATGAGCAAGGGTCAGGCAGTGATTCCACGACTGAAGGTAATGTGCCACGGGGGTCTCATAGAGTTGTCAGAGGTGGTAATCATCGCAGAGAGGAGCCTACTTCTTTGGCTCGGTTGCAGGCATGTCCACTAGAAATGGATTGTTTTCGGTATTTGTCATGTTTACGATTTTGTGAGATGATTGCACAAACCCGGCTTCATCGTGAATTGGCTCGTCTGTTTGTTCTACATTTACGGGATGGCCGGGTAAATCTTGCCGGGGTTGATTTCATTTTGTCACCCTTGACTATTGCTCAAGCCACTGGCATACCAAACATGGGCGAGGAATGGAACAAACGTCAGCATTTAGAGAAATTCCACTATGAGCCATACATTAAAACTGGATATATGAGGTACTTGAGCAGAGTTTTTCCATTCAGATTCTTGAGGGATGAGTATGCACCGCTGATGAAGCTCATCATTCAGTATTTTAGTTGTGAGGGCAGGTATGCTCGTCTTTTTGCATACCATATTCGTTTGTTGATGCACTTCACAAGGGTACGTATGATGAATATTCCGTACTTCATATATCGTAACATAGAGAGGATGGTGATGTTTGTGCAAAAGAAGACAAGCCCAGTGCAGCAGTACAGGAGTATATACCATTTCGCTTTGATCAAGATCATAGTGTTGCATCAGCTGGCAGAGCAGGGCATCACTTGGGAGGATTTCATTTCTAGAGACTTTTTCAGAGTGCCACAGCCGCCTCCCGAGATAGTTCATGATGCAGGAGAGCCTTCACACCAGCCGGACATGCCTGAGGTTGAGCATATCAGCACTCCTTTGGTTCAGACATATCAGCGAGGCCACAGGGCCTTATTTGCAGCGACACGGCGAGTATTATCTCCACGTGAGGTGGAAGGGGTCTCGTTGACTTCATCAGCAGCGCGAGTACTATCTCCACATGGCGTGGAAGGGGTCTCGCCTTCTTCATCAGCGTAGGTACATTCATAGGATAATGATAGAGACAAAGACATGCTTCGTCACATGAAAGGCCATTATTGGGCTCGCATGCATGTCTGCAAAGCGAGAATGAAGATTTTGAAGAGGAGGTTGCGCGAAACACTAAGACGGCGGAAAAGGCCTAATCCACTTCGGATTTTGGCCGAGGCTTCGTTGACTGGGCAAGATACATGATGGAGGACCTCCGCTCCGAATTTGAGCAAATTCGGAGAAAATTTTGTCATTTTGAAATTTTTGGGTCTAAAAACAGGTTTTTCAGTTAAGTGGGTCTCACCCTCATATGCTCACTTTTTTTTGGGACACTTGCTGGAGGAAATTTTTGCATTTTTGGATTTTTCATGGTTAATTATGCATCCTCAGACATTACCTAAGCATTTCATCAAAATCTGGATGGTCAAAGAGCTCAAAAATACCATGAAAACCACCTTGCTGCCACCTTTTACACCAGCAGGAAGTACTTCTGGGAGAAAGACGTTTTGGAGGGTCAAATGAGCTCCAAATTGGGAAATTCCACTTGGGTTGGATATTCAACATCCAGGGCTTTCCAACGAGCTATCATGAGCTCAATTTGGATGCCGGGAAGTACCTCAAATTCAGGATGGAAAAAATGCGACCCACTCGGCTCAAATGCGACCCACTTAAATTTTTGCTGAATTTTCAACTGCCAGCTCAGATTTTCGCCTAGTATGGACCAGTTTTGCTTGTGGATGGAATTTTTGGGTTTTTATGATGTAAATTCATATTTTACATGTAACTTTGGCTTATTTTTATCTATTCAAGAAGATTCACTCTCAAAAGGGTAAAAAATCATGTAATGGATCAGTTTCCACTCTTTTAGAGGCAAGTTGTTAGCTGCCTAGATTGTAGTTCCATGATTAGAATTGGTTGAAACTGATCCCTGAAGAGGGAATTCGACCCCTAGAGGTGGGGAAGGTGTTAGAGTGATCTATATATTGTAATTTCTGAGGCATTCAACAGGTTGGACTCTTGGGATACTTTTGATATCATTGTACATACTTTTCATATTTTGGCTAAGGAAAGATCAGGGGTTTTGCGGCACTTGTTGGGATCCTTGTGGTGTTCTGTTCTTGATGGTGTTTCTTCTTTGTTTATTGTAAGTTTCTTCATGTTTAATGTATACCATCCTTTCATATGCTTCTGAACTAAATTGAATGAGTGAATAAGGTTGAATCCATTGTTTACAGTGCTTGGCCTTTGAATTCAGTTAGTTCTATATGTTTTCAGCTGTTTGGAGAGGATCCAAGTTCTTCTTTGCCCTCTTCAGCTCCTCTTCGGTCTAATCTGTCCATATATCCAATCAAAAGCATCAAGACATTCACCTACCTCGCCCCAACTCGAAATCTGCAAAGGTCTGACCTTATCCCCGGACCCAAAATCTGTTTTCCCATTTCTCCAGCGAAAACCCAAAAACCAAAAAATCAAACATACCTATCTCTTTACTAGCCTAAAATCGGTTCTTATTGTAAGTCATCTCGCATCCTATTGCTCATTTTCTCGAGATTGACGGAGAGAGCCCTCTCCTGTCCTCGTAGGGCTAGCTACGAGGCTGAGCGTGGTTTGATGTAGCCTTGAGTTTTACTTCATTTCAGCTTGAGGTAGATTTGAGTGCTAACATAGTGGCGAACCTCTTGGGGAAGTAATAGATTTAATTTGCGACGGAGACAAAGAAAAAGCCCTCATTCAAAATCAGCAAATTTAAAAAGGGAATTAGAAAACAGAGTTTGTAATAATGTGTTGGAGCATAATTGGCAAAGAATATTGCAAAGAGGATTTCATCAGATGGTGGCGGTGCACTCATCATTGATTATGGACAAATATGGAAGGCACCCACTTCTAATGATTGCTGCAGGAGGAATGTGCATAAGCTGCTTCATTATTGGATCATTTTACATACAAGGACATTTTAATGGGTCTTCTCTTCTACTACTTGCAAGAAAATTATCATTAATTGGTCTTTTGGATTATATTGCAACATTTTCAATGGGCATGAGTGGAATTCCATGGGTCATCAATGTCTGAGATATTTCTTTTTGAATATGAAGAGTATTTCTGGTGTCTCTCACAGCTTGGTTTGATTCATGGATTGTCACCCCTTACTTTTAATTCTCTCTTTTCTTGGAGTTCTACAACTTCCTTCTTTATATTTTTCATATGGCTTTTCTGAGGTTCATATCATCGCACTTTGTGGCATCCAAGGATCGTATATAATCCCTGTACCTGTGGCTTGCATCTATGATTTTAATGGTTCGATTTGTTTTGAAGCTCATATGGTTTGAGCCTTGTAGATCAGCTACTTGTTTTTGGTGATCAACGGGGCAATATCGTTGCTTTTGAATTTCCAGTGAGATTGATCGATCTTGAAAACTCAATTATGCCAGAGAAGTTTCAAACATTTTGCTCATTTAAAAGGAGCCCATGGTATCTCAAGTGTGGTTAGCATTTCAGTTGCAAGATCAAATGGAAACCAAATCTGTATATAGGGAAGGATGGATGCATCTGTAACTTTATTTTTTGCCATTGGAGACTACTCAAATAAATTGATTTTTGCTGAAATAAAAAATGTCCCAAAAATTACTATGGTTACAGACAAAGCCATTCTTGGATGCCGGCGAGCTTGTGTTACTAGTCATTGACAAGTTTCGCGCTGCTATGGCACTTGTGAAGGCTCATGTTGATAGGCAGTCTCTCGATTGGGCGTATACTCTCTGCAATTTGATACACAATATATTGTCTCTGCGTTATGGTCATAGTGATATGTATGGAGTTTCAAGTGGCATAGGGTCGAATTGCAGGTTGAAAGGTCGAAAGATCATTTTCAAACTCGAAGACTGTCTGTTTGGAGGGCGCGAGACCCACTTGGGCGGGTGAGACCCACTTGAGGGGTGCGACCCACTTGACCGTTTCAGCTAGTGTAAAATTGAGTGGTTGCGACCCACTTGAGGGGTGCGACCCACTTGAGTGGTTGCGACCCACTTAACAACAGAAACCCAGAAAATCGTGTTTTGCGCTCAGTTTTGTATCAAATGCCTCCAACTGCTTACAGGTTCGATGTGTATGTGGGGTGGGGTACCGTTTTGGAAGTGATGGCATCGTTTTTGTTTCCGGTTTTTTGTCTAGTTATTGCCTTCATGCTTTCACCTCAAGCAGAGGAATGTTAGTTTCTATCATGGGCTTCTAAATTTGGTGCAAAGGTCAATGGCGTTTCTAAAACTCAGAACAGATCCACGATTTATGTATTGACAATTCCATTGGCGGAATTTTTATCTCAGTTTCTTCCTCTGTTCATAATATTAAGGGGCGACATCATTCTTCAGATCCTTGCCGTATATACTTCTGAACATAGAAAATATGGAATATCCTGTGAATGATCGACATATGAACAGATCGAGCTATCTACAGGGGAGTCCATTTTTGGAGAGGAGTATCAAACATTACTCCAACTTCCATAAGATGTTATTAGTTGGAGAAGGGGACTTTTCTTTTTCTTTATCTCTGGCTAATGCATTTGGGTCTGCAGAAAACATGGTTGCCACCTCTCTTGACAGTAGAGCTGTTACAGTTTTATAATTCGGCCCATGAAACACTCTCAAATTTGGAAAGGCTTGGAGCATCGATATTGCATGGTGTTGATGTAACCACAATGGAGGAGCACCATATCATAAGGAAGATGAAGTTCCATAGAATTGTCTACAACTTCCCTCATGCTGGATTTTGTGGACAGGAATCCGATTTAGCAATTATCAACAAGCACCGTCACTTGTTGAAGATGTTTTTCAAGAATGCACTGACAATGGTAAGCGAAATTGGAGAAATTCATGTTTCTCACAAAGTAGAAGACCCATACAATAAATGGGAGTTGGTGAAACAAGATGAATAACGTGGCTTACATTTGAAAGAGTCAGTTAACTTTTCAAAGGAAGATGATCCTGGATACGTTAATAGAAGAGGAGTTCCACCCAAAGCTGGTGGAACATTCTCTTTGGGAGAGTGCCGAACTTCTAAGTTTGTCCTAGATCCAGCCATTCTTTACAAGCGCGAAATAATGGCCAGGCAGGCAAGTTTAAACCGCGTGAGTTTGGTTTTAGTTGAGAAACTCAATGAAAATGATGAATTAAAGAGGCAAAGGAATGCGGCCCTTTTGAAAGAACATGCAATTCTGAGAAAAGAGGCATGCCATATGGAAACTATTTTGGAGCTTGAAACTGAAAGACAAAATTAGAATGAAGACATCGACCACAACAGAAAAATAGGAACCGATCTTCTATTTAAAACTTCAGTTAATGATATGCGCTCCAGTTTGTGTCTTTAAATTGGCTATCAGAGGATTTTAAGGGGAACGATCTTCTGTTCTTTGAACAAATGGATGACTTTTTCTATTCTTGTGATTTTAGTGAAACAAATCCCTTGACTTGGGGTCGATTTGTTTTCCCCTAGCAGGGTTTTATTTATACATTGCAGATCTTCAGGGAGATAGTACACGGTTGGCAATAAAATTCCAAATGTTTAGACAGACAGTTGGGGATTATTTCCAGAATTAAAGCCACCATCCTTGCATTCGAAAGCAGGTGGCAGTCTATGACAAATGGCAGCTTTGAGGATTCCTATTTCAAAAGAAATTTGACCAGCAACCTTCACAACTCGAGACATTTGGCAATCTGATCCAGATTTGGTTTATTTTTTGGAATTTTAATTAGTTTTAGTTCCTAGAAGTTAGTTTTCTGTTCCTAGAAGCTAGTAACAGCTTGAGCATGTAATTGTATTTAAGAAATACTTTGTACTGGAGAGAGTTCTGAGTGCTGATGTAGGAGAAAGAACAGAGCTTCATTGTATAGATTTTGACAGAGATTTTAATTAAAAATGCAGCTCTGACCTCTGAGATTCCTGTGGTATGAGATTTAACATTTGTGTCTTCTTTTGTTTCATATGTAGCTTGTTATGTGTTTATGTCATTTCATGATCGTTTCCATTTGAACAAATGAAGTGTTAAGGTAGAATTCATAATTTATATGCTCTGCCTTTAAGTTTGTTCAAATTTAGTGTTTTCTTTTGTTTGACAAGGATTCATCTTCTATGCCCTTGTCAACTCCTCAGCAGTCCAGCCATTCCATTTAATCTCAATTTGATGTTAAACTTCATGCTTACCTTGCCTCAGGAGATAATCTGTGTTTTTCATTTGATCTCTGCTCTTGCTGTCTTTGCCCCACACAGCCCAGAAAACCCCATTTATTAAAAAAAACCTTTTTTATCAGTTTACTAGCCTAAGATCAGTTATGCTTTTGGTCATCTCAGCCCTTCTGAAAACCTTTTGCTGAGATAGACCCGGAGAGATCCCTCTCCTGTCCTCGTAGGGCTAGTTACGAGGCTAAGGTTGGTTTGATGTTGCCTCGAACCTACTTCTTAGACGTAGCGGTCGAACACTAACACAAAGCTAAGAAGGATAATAGATTATCGCCAAAGTACTATGGTCCTTACAAGGTGTTGCAAAAGATTGGTACTATGGCATACAAATTGGAGCTTCCTGCTTCTTCGCGAGTGCATCCAGTTTTCCATGTTTCATGCTTAAAGAAGGTTATAGGTGAAAATATTCCAGTTCAAACAATATTGCCAGAACTTGATGAGGAAGTAAAAATCATATTGGAACTTTGAGGCGGTCATGGGAAACAAGAATTTCGACGGTATGGAATCGATCGATTTAAATTATCTCATCAAGTGGAAGAACACACGAATATTCTACATGGGAGGATGAGCATTTTATACGAAGCTTTGAGCTATCAGCGTTGAGGACAACAATTTTGAAGGGGAGGGGCATGTTAGGTCCCTATATTACTAGTATAGTCCCTTATTGTTGTTAGTGTAACCCCCTTATTATTATTATTGTACCCTTGTAACCCCCATATTGTTATTATTGTGCTCTTAAATTATTATTGTTAGGTCGGCAGGGTTACATTGTGGCCCCTCGAAGTGGCTTATTTAAGGAGTTGATATCTATTTTACTCTATTTTTGGAGTTGGTTTCACAACACACAAGAACCCTACAAGAGTAAATATTCACCTTGGATGGATCACTTCTTGGAAATGGTCTTCAATAGCAAAAAATATATATTGGTTATATCATAGAATTCATTCTTGAGTATTGAGACATATTGCAATAGAAATATTTCCATATTCTTACCTTATATATGAAGGGGGGACTTGATAGTACACTACTAGTTTCAAAGTCATATCAAGCGAGCATGAGCCACAACTAGTAGCCAAAGTCAACTAGAGGCAGGGATAGAGCTATAGCTAGAGATAGAGTCATGTTCTGTGAGTATGATTTGGTTTGTGGTATTAATTAAATATGCCAGCCAAAATTTTTTGGTCATCTTTAAACTACTATCAAGTAACACTCCCATTTCACATAAGGCATTAGCTTCTAGCCAAAATTCGGAATTGTTCCAATGTCTACTTCAAGCCAAGTTCTAGCATTGGTGGTTTTCCTTAAACCACCACCAATAAAATACATTGACTTCTGCTACCACATTTGGTTTATGATCTTCCTTAAGCCACCAGATTCAGAGAGAAGTTATAGACATCAATTGTTATCCATCTCCATATTTTATCTCTCTTCTTGGAATCACATACGCCCCTTCAAATTAAGGGGGGTAGGGAGGATATTGGAAACATAATCCTTAAGGGTTATGTAAATTTGGTCAAATGTGGTCACCATATATTAAATTTACATCAACCATGGTCAACCGTAGTTTACCCTAATCAACCATAATCAAATATAGTCAATTATGGTAAACCATATGCAACCTTAAACCACCAAATTCAGAGAGAAGTTACAGGCATTGGTTGTTATCCACCTCCATATTTTAGCTCTCTTCTTGGAATCACATACGCCCCTTCAAATTAAGGGGGGGAGGGAGGATATTGGAAACATAATCCTTAAGGGTTATGTAAATTTGGTAAAATGTGTTCACCATATATTAAATTTACATTAACCATAGTCTACCCTAATCAACCATATCAACTATAGTCAATTATGGTAAACCATATGCATCCTTGGGAAGCCATAGTAAATCATGGTTAACATGGGTAAAAAGGTAAACCATAATCTAACATAGTAACCTATAGTTAAATGTGGACGACCATGGTCAACCATATCCAACCCTCATCAAAAATAGTTAATCATAGTTAATATGGTCAACCATAGGAAACCGTAGTTAACATTGTCAACCATAGGAAACCATAGTCAACCATGGTCAACATAGGAAACATTTTCAACCATAGTTAATTATATCCTTTCATAAGTAAACATTTTAAACTATAGTCAACCATAGTAAAATGTGGTTAGTGTTAGATTGTGAGTCCCTAGACAATCACAAAGTCAAAGACCATCAACTGTAATCCTTAACTTGATTATTTTTTTTGATGGTCCACTAATGCACTGTCATTGTGATCTAGATTTAGATCTAGAAATAAAAGATTTAGAAGGTTAATTGATGTATTATAAATTCACGTTTTGAGATCAATACAATACAACAAAATGGCTTAAGTTATTTTTCCACCAGTTTCTTGTCTTGTCTTGCTCATGTTAATTCTTAACATGAGCTTTGGCCCAGATTCAGAAGGTTATCAAACATAAGAAAAATTGATCTCATGAATATTAGCTTCAAGAAATTAACACGGGGGCTTCACTCAATGAACCTCTAACATATCACATGTGTCCATGGCATACTAAATAATACCCTTAATTTGACTACATATTGGAAAGTACCTCTAATAATCACATTATTTAACCTCCTACCAATATGACCCCAATACACCTTCCCAACATAAAAAAACCCCTACTTTGACTAGATATTGTAGGTATCCATATTTGTATTAACATCGTTTATACCCCTTTATATTTTTGTATTAACCTTGAGCTCCATTTTTTATACCCGCCAATATAAAAACCCTTTACCCCCTATTATATGCTCAATATATTATGTCATTTTTTCTTCAAAATATATCCCCCAATATGAACGCACGTGGTATGGTATTGCTTCCGTAGTGAAGCCCCGTGATAATTAATTAAGAATCATGGCAACTGACTTGATTTGTAAAAACAAATGGATTTGGTTTTGTTTTAGTTTATAATAAAGAATATTTGTTGATCTAGAGATCAATTTATTTCAAAAACTTAGTTGTTGTTGCAAATCAAATCAATGTAGAGAATTTGCAGTATGTTTATTAGACAGCAACAACAATGTTTCTATACACTAGAAAAATCATAGATCGATATCCACTTGGGGCTACAATAACATAATAAGGTCATCACTCTCTCACTCATTTTCTAACCTCAGCAATCTCAATCTATAAGATTATATATGAATCTACTATGTGAATTTCAACCAAGTCCATAATTTAGATTCATGGAATGATGTCTCAAATCTCAAATCTAAATTATTTGTGAAAATTTGTATGAAGCATGTCAATGTCGTATCATTTTTGTTTAATTCATAGGCCAAGGGTTTCAAAAATAGAAAATAAATGTGATTCCTTTTGTTGATTTTTGCAAAAAACTATGGTATGGACTAGCTAAATCTGTGAAGATTCAAACCTACTTCAAGCTCTCAAGTTTAAGTTTGCAGTCATATGAACCATATGCATTGACCAAGATTCAATGGTCATTCTCTTACTTGAACAATAGATCCAACCAAGTTTTCAGTGGATCTAATTTGAGAGTGAGAAGGGCTTGAGCCATATAGGCATGGAGGAAGGTGATATACAGTTAATTATGGAGTGTTTATGTTGGAGATTTGAACTAGATAAGTGGAGGTGTTGGCATAGTAGAGCAAAGAATCCATGTATTTACCTGTGAAAGTCACTAACAAAATTTGTGCTTCTACAAAAGCAATCCTATCACTGAATTTGATGCCAAATTCTTTTGCATAAGGTTCCTTATTATATGGATTTTTATACACTGTTAGAAAAATGAAAAATGCAAAATGCGTTTCTCCCTAACTTGAGGTCACTGGAATGTAACCCTTAGAAATGCAATGAAATTTATCATTTAACATGGTATGTTAATTGGATATTTTAGTTGATGAGAACTTTGAGTTCAAATTTTTCTTTCCACAGTGGAAGCCCATGCTAACTCTACCTTATCAATTGGATTTTCATGAGATCCATCCAATGTTTTTGTGAATTTCTTAGGTGTAGAATGGTTTTCATTGTTTTGCATTTGTGGCTTGGCTCAGCTTGTGAACCTATTTTCCGAGTTCATAAATAAAAAAATGATGTATTTTAAACAACTAGGAGCATGTACATGCAAATTGTAGATTGGAGAATATTTCAAAAATTGAACCAGAATGAGAAAAATTCCCCCCACATTTTTAGGATAAGAGAGGTTTCAAATCACCAAGAGGCATTTACGGATCATGAAGAAAGCATGATAGTTGAGCCATTAGTTACACCTTGTCATTTCCTCACGCGAGTCGTGTGTGAATTTGCAATAGCAAGGTATCTAAGGCATCATGACAACACCGCCACTTTCGCTTATCTTGTCTAAATCTATTACAGGGAAAGGGTATATTGGGTTGAAAAGAGCAAGTTCATTGTTCATTAAATATAATTATTGGTAGCTTGTCTGTAAGGAAAATAAACCTACAGATTCAACCATCATTGGGGAAAGACCACTATAAAAATTTTCGATCATTTATTGTTGAATGGGGCAACTATCTTATTGTTTTTTATTATGAATAGTGGTAGTTTTCAACCAATTTTCAATTTTGGATGATTTGGTTACAAGGATCTAGAATGAAACTACATTGGCCGAATAAGAAGAAAGTTATGGCTATACTCCATATGTTTCTAAAAACTCGTTGGGATCAGTGGTCGTGATACTATATGGATAACTGGAAGAAAGAAATGGAGTATGTGTGGCATTTTTAGGCATGTGAGGTGGACATGGAAGCACCATAGAGTCTTATAGGTCTAAGAATGGTGTTGGGATTGAAACACATTTAAAGTAGGCAGGCATTTCTAGGGACACGAGTAGTGATAAGTCAATATTTTTTTTAAGTTCATTTTCTTTATATGACGCAGTTGAACCCTTTTTGTTAAGAAGTCTCAATTTATCCCTACCACATGATCTAATAATTTGGGAAGGTTAAGTTTCATGTTTATGAATATGGTATTGCACAACCCCAATATAGATTATGATTCTCCAACCCTTGCAATGCTAACAAATGAAATTGGGAATTGGATTCTCAAAAATTATTTTGAGTAGGATTTTGCATTTTCAATTAGCATATGTAAATAATGAATTTTTGGAGTTTTGGAAAGTGGATTATTAGGTCTTTAAAAAAGAATGATGAATTAAGTTGTTGTACAAAAATTTCCTTTTAGTCAAGAAGTTAATAAGGGAGAAACGTTTTATTGAAAGAAGTGATACTTGTTTTGTAAAATTCATAGACCACCCAGAAATGGAATAAGGGGGCCTATTGGTATTTGTGAGTTTTTTCTTGAAAATCATTCAATTCAAATGGTGTCTTCAAGACAAAAGTAAATTGTAAATGTAACTACTTTAAATCACGCAATATTGTAATCGCACTTTAGGGTGCATGATCGGTAGTACCTAACACCCTAAGGTGAAAAAAAATCAAGAAAATGTGATCAAGGGACCAAGTGAAAGTGAGCGAGTAAAAGTGACCAAGTGAGTGTGTCAAGTGAAAATGGGTAATGGTAGAAAGCATATACTAAATGCCTCTCAAGAAATTAAATATTTTCATGAGTGTAACCATGAATTTCACAATAAAATTAAAGTAATTGAATAGAAATTACAACAAAATCAAACCACAATTGATCAAATGGCTCACACAACCACAAAATATATTCAAATATAAATATATATGAAAGAACAATTGATTGATGCACTCTAGATAAAATTGAGGAAAAATCAAGATCAACTTGATGATATGAATGATGCATTATCTACACCAAAAATAGATGCAAAATTTGACACAAAATATCTTATCCAAATAGTGAATGCAATTGGTGAAACAAATGAACTCATCTAGCACGTTGATGAAAGTTGTGAGACAATGAATCTACTAAAGAAAATTGATGCAAAAAATTGTATTAAAGACCATATTCAAAATTTTCATGTCGCATGTGATACAACTAAACTAATAAAAAACTTTGTCGATACAACCCATGATATAATATAGGTGATTGATGCTTAGTATGATATAGACGACTTGATAGAATCAATGAATGGAGAACAAAATAACAACAATAGTAGTAGAAAAATAAATTGGTTATGGTCTTTCTAAGATGGTTATCAGACCTTGGGAATAAACCTCATTAATAAAAAACGGCATGGATTGGGATACAACAAAGGTAAAAAAAATTATATTCTAGGTTACTTCAAACCAATTTAGTTTGTGAGTGCAAGATTTCTTGATGAGGTTGAGAGTATTGATAAAAAGTGCTAACATTGTCATAGAAATGGTCACATGGAAGGTCAATGTTTTGATATTTACCATTTTCTTCATTGTGGGAAGACAAATCACCTGTCAAAAAGATGTTGAAAGTAGAAGAAGGTTAAGAAATTAATTAAATATAGATGGATAAATTCATGGAGATGGAATCAAGAAGTTAAGAAATTGCATCAATCTTACTGCCCAGTCAAACAGAGCTAAATACACAAAACTCAAATATGGCACTCTCCACACCTAAAGGGGTGGGTGGGGGCAGTGGCACATTGATAAAATAAAATCTCCTGCACCTTTAAGGGGAGGAGTAAATTGATGAAGTAAAATTAGTTAGTGGCCATCCAAAAACCACCACATTATTGAAAGTTGATTGGTTGGTTAGTGGTCATCCAAAAACCACCACTTTATTTAAAGCAGTTTGGTTAGTGGTAAACCATAAACCACCAATTTTCGTGGAATAATATTAATGGTTAACTAGAAAAACCATCATCTAAAGAATCCATAACCCCAACTTGGATCCTTTCTAAACATGAACTATTAAAAATCTTCTCACCTTGCACCTCATATGGGGAATATCAACTATCAGGCTTCAATTTTTGAAGTCTTATCAATCATTTCAATCAACATTTAGTTGAAATTTGAGAATTCCAAGATAGCAACTGGTCTTCTCAACCAAAAGTCATTTTAATTATTTAATGGAAATTTTCATACATTGTAGTTGTTCACTTCCACACATTCAAATATTTGCATTTTTTCAAGTATATATTCATTGAAAATTAGTTCAAATGTTAAAATTAGATTGAATATAACAATGCTTATTGGTACATTTATTCAGACTTGTGATTGATGGGGGGAATTGTAGACTGAGTCTCTAGAAAATCGCAAAGCTCGAGAACATAAATTGTAATCCTTATCTTAATGAGGTTTTGCGATGATCCATTGATGATTTATTATTGTGATCTAGTGTTGAAAATGGAAATAATAAATATTGAAAATGACACCCAGAAGGATTCTAGTTTAATTTTCCCTTAACTAAATTAGAAGTAAATTGTAATTCCACATCTTATGACAACTTGTACGAGTTAACTAAGTTGGGAAGAATTAGTTAGCTTAGTCAATTCAAGTTTGGGGTCAAACTAGAGGCATGCATAGTTCACTCTAAGTTTTAGAGAGTCCAGTTATAGTTTATTTTGAGTTGTAATTGTTTAACTTGATTATTTGAGTTACAATAAGTTTAACTACTTCTAACTGAGAGATGATCTAGCGACAAGTCTAGTGAATTAAATCTAATTTAATTCGCATGCACTGATCAATCAGATAAATAATAATTCACTATAAATATTTTTTGCATGTCAGTTCTACAGAAGGCCCAGTTGAGATTGGAGTTAAAGCGACGTAGACTATCAGTTGTATAATTAGAAAATTGTGCAGGTCATACACGAGGTAATCAAGACGCCTTGGATGTATTGCACAATAAATTAGTGGGAATTTCCTATTTAATAGGGGCTCAATTCCCTCAGGGATGCATAAGCCAGGATGGTCAATGAGGTGCAAGTTTTGGGTTAAGTATTGGACCAAACTTTCCAGGATCAGAGTGAGACAATCAGCAAAGTGCAGAGGTTTCTCAGGAAAGCAAGTAAAATTGTATTGTTTCATGTTATTGAATTTATGCAATATACAGATAACAAGGTTTTTAGTTGAGTCTTTCCCTAGAGACATCTTTGTGTTGTGTGATTGAATTCTTTCTCTTTCTTGTTCATGTTATTGTCCGAACATAATTGGTTTCCGCAATTTGTAGAATTGATTCAATATTTTTTTTTAACATATTACAAGATCAATTAGATCTATTTATATATTTCTACATCTAGATCTATATCTAGAAGGTTAATTGATGTATTAAAAATTCACATTTTTATATCAATACATAATAACATATGGCCTTTAGGAATTTTCAACCACTTGCTTGTCTTGTATCACTCTTACCAATATACATGGTCAACTATATTTAACTACGTCATTAAATGTGTTCAACCATGGTCAACACACGCTCACCCTTGGTTAACCTTAATTAACCATGGTCAACCATAGTCAACTATAGTATTTCATGGGCAACCATAGTTAAACATGGTCATTTTTTATTAACTGTAATCAACCATGTATATACAGTTAACCATGGTCAACATGGTCTTCCTTAGTTGACTATGGTCCACTTTAATAAACCATTCTCAACCATAGTCGACCATGGTTATTCATATGCAATCATAAGAAACTATATTCAACCATGGTCAACCATAATCAACGAGGGAAAGATGGTAATCACTATCAAATATTGTCAACTATGGTCGCCTATAGTGTTTTATGGGAAAACATAATTAGACATATCAAACCATGGTTAACGCATGCTCAAATATGTCCATACATAGTCTACATGGTCAAACATGTTTAAACATGCTCAACCATGGTAAACATGATCAAAGATCAACTATAGTAAAATATGGTCACCCTTGGATAACCATAATTAACTATGGTCATACTTAGTCAACCATAGTCAACCTTATGCAACCATATTTAATCATGGTTAACTATAGTCAATCATGGTCAACATGGGTAAGATGGTCACCATTGTCAAATGTTGTCAACCGTGGTCAACCATAGTCAACTACAATCAACCATAGTCAAACATTGTTAACCATATTAACCCATATGATAAAACAAGATGAACCATATGTTGGCCATATTCAACAATAGTCAACTAGAGTTGACCATAATCAACCATGATCATCAAATTCAACCATGTTCAATCATAGAAAACCATGTGTACCCGTTCTTTACATGGTTAATAAGGTCAACATAGTCAATTATACTCAACTATGGTGAACTATTGTCAACAATAGTCAACTATAGGAAACTATAGTCAAACATATTTAGCTATAGTGTTTCATAGTTAGCTATACTCAACCATGGTCACTAAATTTAACATGGTCAACCAAAGTCTTTCTTATCCAATTATAGCTAAATGTGGATAACAATGACCAACTATATTCCACCATGGCTATCGATAATCAACCATATGTTAACCATCGTCAACCAAGTTTAACCAGAGTTAATTATAGTTAACTTTGGTCAACCATCATTGACCATATTTAATCATAGTAAAAAATGTCAACAACAGTCAACCATGAGTCTAATATGGTTAACCCTGATCAATTTCACCTATCATCCTTATGTGTGTCAAACATCAACTAACAACAATCACATAAGTATAGGTAATTGATATACACCTATCAACATCATTTTCCATTCTTATAAAAAAACAAATGATATTGATCAATATATGTTAACCCCTTTTATTAATGCAGTTTTATTGATGTAGTTGTTATTAATTCATTAGAAAAAAAATATACCAATTCGCAATTAGAAGGTAAACATTAAAAACTATCAAAAACCAACAAAAACACACTTTAGGAAAATATAATTAAACAATACCAAGCTTAAATGAGATAAAATTATATATGACAACATTTGTGACAAAGTCCCATCTTGAATGGGAAATACAAAATGATACTTTGTAAAATGATATTTTACAATATTTTTATTCTCTTAATTACTAGACAAGAAAAATGTCTTACCATTCTTCTTTGTGTATCTATGTTATTCTTGAAGTTGAAAATCTATGTTATTCTTGAATTTGAAAAAAAAAAAAAATCAAAATGGATAAATTATCATTATTAAATTGTTGGTCTAATCCACGAGGATTTAAACTTTGAATTATTACTTCATAACAAGGCGATCATCTATTGAGCTACACCCCATGGGTTATTATTATTATTATTATTATTTCTTTTAGTAATATTATAGAAATTTAGGAATTTAGTAAAATAATTGTCGGTGGAATATAGTTTTGCATTATTTAAATTAGCTTAGTTATATAAAATAAATGGTTGGTAAATAGGGGTTGAACTTGGCATGTATTTACTAATATTTTCCTTTTTTAACCTTTAAATATTGACCCTTTTAAAATTTGCACATCACTAATGATGGTTACCTAAGTTTTCAAACCATCAATTTGATGGGTGACATATATATATATATGTGTGTGTGTGTGTGTGTTGCAAATATTGTCATTGATGGCAAAGGAGGCAGCAAATGCAGAGACAGGCAAAGAACAACAACAGAAGACGGTAGGTAATATTTACAGAGAGCAACAGAGGCAGAGGCAGAAAATACAGAGGAAGAGATGAAACGGTCATGCAGTAGAGGCAAAGGTCGAGCAGTAGAGGTACAACGAAGGCAGAGGCAGAAGCAGCGAAGGCAGAAGCAGAAAGGAAAAGGCAGAGGCAGAGGCAGAGGCAGAGCCGTTATTGTAGAAAGGCAGAGGCAGAGGCAGAGTCGTTATCGCAGAAAGGCAGAGGCAGAGGCAGAGCCGTTATCGCAGAAAGGCAGAGGCAGAGGCAGAGCCGTTATTCCGAGAATCACTACCCCACTTAGTAGATACACTAAACATAAATTTCGAGAATCCTTAACCCAACCGGAGGATACATAAACACAATTCCGAGAACCGTAACCCAGGTGGAAAGATACATAAACACAATTCCGGGAATCTTAACCCAAGCGGCAAAGTATATATATATATATATATGTAGTAAGATATATAAGTGTTGCGCAAGATTAAGTGACTAAAGGTCCCGTTGTTCTATTTTTAAAACAAACGAAGTAATATAAGGTGGGGCCCTTATGAATCACATTGGAGAATATAAAGGCAGCGGAACATCACAACACAAAGTTGCGATTGCGATTGAGATCTGGACCCGATGGGCATATAAACTATGACTCATATATGTTTTGAGTTCCGATGAATAGTGGTCAATCACATCGGAGTTAAAGTGGAGCATCGGAACATCACAACAAAAAGATGCGATTGCGATTGAGATCCGGACCCGATGGGCATATAAACTATGACTCATATATGTTTTGAGTTCCGGTGAACAGTGGTCAATCACATCGGAGTTAAAGAGGAGCAGCGGATCACATGCAACTTAAAGTTGCGATTGCGATTGAAGGTCAGACCCGATGGGATTATAAATTGTGACTTGATAGGTTTGAGTTCCAGCCTAATCGCATCGGCATTTCAAGGTGAACAGTGATTAATCACATCGGAGAAAGAGAAAAGTATATGTATATGCGCAACGCACAATATACGAAGTACCATATGGTGGGACCCCTCTACAGAAAATTCCAAGAATCATTACCCCAGCTAAAGGTTACATTAAAGCGGAAGCATAAGCTTATATATATATATATATATATAGCACGGTACAAATGTTGTGCTTTATATTCAAAGGCTCAAAGCTTATATATATATATGGAGCGCTTTGTGGACAAGGGACCAAAGGTATAATACAAATCATATATATTATATCTTTTGGTGCGAGATCAAAAGAACCAAAGGTCTTAACGCTTGGTTTTAAAACAAACAAAGTTCTATATGGTGGGACCCTCACCCAATCGCATCGGAGAAAGTTCACAAGCGGAACATGTTAAAAAAGATTTGCGATTGTGATGAAAGATCGGACCCGATGGGTTTATAAACCTTGACTGATATATGTTTTAAGTTTCGTCATCACAATGAATCATCAAAATCGGAGCATCGGAGCATTGAGACATCGGTACATTCAAATGGAATTGCGATTGCGATTAATCACAATCAGAAGAAGTCAAGGAGTGATACATCGCATTGGAAAGATCGACGAGTGGGCCCGTAAGGGTATTTTATGTATTAAAATGTTCTCTCAGCAGTACATCGCCAGAAGTTACATATGTTATATAAAATGGCAGTCTATATGTTAAAATCAATTCTTATCGTGCCGAGATTTAAATTATAATGTATGAAAAGGGCAGTTACATAGGTATGGCAGTTACACTGTGACAGTAAGCAGGAAATCAATCAGAATCGAAAGGGCCAAACATAGTCACAGAAAAGCCAAATACAGTCACAGAAAAGCCAAACACAGTCACAGAAAAGACAAGCGCAGTGAACCAAGAGGCTGAATGAGTGAGCTTAAGTTTTCATTATATGTGAATGTAAATATTGTAATTGATTTTTTATTGTTTGTGATGCATTGGCAAGTCTCCAGAAGAGAAAAAATATCCCACTGTAATGATAAATTGGTACCTACAGTTATATTTTTTTGAGTGAGCTAAAAAGAAATGAGAAGGTAGAAGACTAAGAGGTATGGCTATCCATTTCGAATTCCTTGAGTAATTCAAACAGTCATCAGGAATTCTCTATAAGTAATATCATCTTGATATGCAAAGAGAGGTTAGAGAGAGTAAGAATAGAGAATGAAAAGTATAGAATATTGAGGCAGAGGAGATAAGGAAGAGAGTAGCAGAAAGAGATGCTACAGAACAGAGTTGATATCTGAGGTAAATCAGCAAACATTTCTTGTGAAAATTGAGGAAGTTGGAGCTTCCATATCAAGTTTAAGCTTGATAGCTGTCAGTTGTAGCTGACTGAGGTTGGAGCCTCCTGTGGGTTGGTGCCTGCAGAAAATTGAAAGGAGTTGGAGCTTCCTTGCAATTTGTAGCATGTAGAATTGAGGTTGGAGCCTCCTGTAGGTTGGTGCCTGCAGAAAAACAGTGGTGAGAGGGAGTTGGAGCTTGCCTTTGCATCACAACAATAATAAGATGTGGTTTTATCCCTTTATGGGTTTCCACTTATATCTGTTGTCTCTATCTGTGTTGCCTATGTGCTGAGATGATTTATCAAATCTGCTTAATGTTTACTGCTCTCATAATAAGTTTAATTTCACATTAATTTAATGCTTGTTGCAACATATTAAGACTGAATACAAAAGTAAGCTATAAATAAGCTGATGAGAATTTTAAAAGCTCATGTATGTACTAAACTGATTCACCCCCCCCCCCCCTCTCAGTTCAACTAAGAATTCAACAATTGGTATCAGAGCCGGTTCCTTTGTACCCGTTTAACAACTGAAAGGAGATCCTAGGTTCTCAGGATGGCTAGTAAAGAAGGATGCTCAACCAATAAAGCCCCTTTATTTACAGGTGAAAATTATTCCTTATAGAAAATCAGGATGAGGACATACATAATGTCTCTAGGAATAGAAGTTTGGGGTGCTGTGGAATTAGGATATGCCCCAAAGGCAACTGACTCAGAGAAAGAATCCAAACAAGATTTTGTAGCTAATGCAAAAGCCATGAATGCCATCTTGAATGGATTGCGTGAAGCAGAGTTCATCAAATTAATGCACAAAGACACTGCCAAAGAGATGTGGGATACTCTGGAGAACATCCATGAGGGAGACAAGAAAGTAAAGACTGCCAAACTTCAAGTCTATAGAGCCTAGTTTGAGAACTTAAAAATGAATGATGATGAAGACATTGACAATTTCTTCCTAAAAGTTGCAGAAATTGTTAACAATATGAAAGCTCTTGGAGAAACCATGCCATAAAGTATAATTGTGCAAAATATTCTAAGATCTCTTCCATCCAGGTTTAATCCCAAGGTGTCTGCAATAGAAGAAACAGCTGATTGGGAGACCTTGACCATGAACCAGCTACTTGGAAATTTAACAGCATACGAGATGAGGCTCCCACAGAAGAAGCCAAGTACGAGGGAGGTAGCCTTTAAAACAGAAAAGAAGAAAGAAGAAGAGGAATACATATGCTCTTGCTCGGATGAAGAAGATGCAAAATTTTTCAAGAAATTGGATAGAGATTCAGGTAAATACAAAGTAAACTTCCTTTAAAATGCTTTAACTGTGGAAGAGTTGGACACTATGTTGCTAAGTGTCCTCACAAGAAAGTAAGGAATCAGGCTCAAGAGTCAGAGAAAAATACATCAAAGAACTGGCATAAAGGAAAGAAATTCAACAAAAAATCCTTCTATGCTCAACAAGACAGCAGTACATCTGAAGATCCAGATGAACTCTCAAGTGAAGATGGAACCTCTTAATTTTTATTGATGGCTATATAAGAACTTGAAGGTCTCCTGCTAGAAGATGAAGAAGAATAAGGTGAAGTCGACCTTGAGGGGGAGCTAAGAAGTGCTCTAGAAGAGATTGATAGACTCAAGCTGAAATGCAGAAAACAAAAGGACATTCTCCTCAAGTATGTACGAGAGGAACAGAATTCAGAAGTCCTGATGCAGCTAAAGATAGAGCTTGAAGAAGCCAAGAAGATAGAGGACATGTTACTTAAGCAAATCAAGGAAAAAAATCAGGAACAAGAAAAGTTGGAAGAAGAAGTAGTATGTCTCAGGAAGAAATTAGAAAATGCTCAAAGGAAAGTGGTTATAAACTCTTCTCAAACAACAAGCTCTAGTAAGTTAAATGAAATTCTGGTTGCTCAAAGATCGCCTACGATAAAAACTGGAATAGGCTATGAAGGAGAATCAAGTAAAAACAAAGAAAAGGAAAACAGAGAGATTATTTTTGTAAAAGGAAAAAAGGATGATGAAGCAGCTCAAATAGTGCCTACAACAGAAGAAACTTGTAAGGAAGGAGACGGAACCTAGAAAAATTCTCTAATAACAAAGAATGAAAGAAATACTCAAACAACAGGAAAAGCTTTAAATGCCCCTGAGTATGTCAAATTTGAAAGCCATCAAAGGAGATTCTTCCCTCCTATGAAGAATGCCACTTTTTATGTCTGCCACAAGCTGGGACACATTGCTGCATATTTTCATGCAAGGAGGAGTAATTTAAACCAGCAAAAGATGCAAACAGTGAAGAGACTGTCTCAAACAAACAAATGGAGAAAACAACCTTACATCAGGTATGAAAATAATTTCTATGGTTATTTTTTTTATTGTAAGGAATTTGGCCATAAAATTATTGAATGTAGAAAGTATGGACAAAGATTGATGTTCAACACCTCAAGAAGGTTTATGAATCAAAGAAATTTTGTTCATACTCACAATTCTGCAAAAACTATGATCAAATGTTGTATATGCAATCAAGTTGGACATATGCCTTCCAAATGTCCTCTGAAGGGATGTGAATCATCATCTCACAAAAGATACCAAACAAAAGGATGCCTCCAGTGGAAAAAGAAGGAGAATAAGTGTGACCTGGCTCTAACTGCTCAAGATCTGAAAAGCCAATGGTATTTGGACAGTGGCTACTCTAAACACATGACTGGAGACAGAAGCAAGTTTATAACTCTTGATGAAAATAAATCTGGCAATGTTACCTTTGGCAATGATAAATCAGGAAAAATAAAAGGAAAAGGCTCAGTCAGCATAGACAATGGCAGAGGAAAGGCCCAAGATGTATTATTTGTAGATGGGCTAAAAGAAAATTTGCTAAGTGTTAGTCAAATGTGTGACAAAGGCTGTGAAGTTCTTTTTAGAGCACAAGATTGTGAAGTCAGATCAAGCACCACAGGTAAGACTCTGCTCAAAGGAGTTCGAACAAAGAGTAATGTTTACATTGTGAAAGAGGAAGATGAAGCATGTCATCTTAGCAAACTAGAAGAGTCATGGTTATGGCATAAAAGGTTGGGACATCTCAGCTTCGATCACATAATCAGACTAAGCAAGAAGAAAGCTGTCAGAGACATGCCAAAAATAAAGAGGCCTTCTAATACCATATGCAAATCATGTCAATTAGGCAAACAGACTCGCACATCCTTCAAGGCCAAAGATGAGTTATCAACAAGAAGACCTCTACAACTTGTGCACATGGACCTGTGTGGACCTGCAAGAACTAAAACACCAAGTGGAGAATCCTACTTCATGCTGATAATAGATGATTTCTCCAGAATGACATTGGTTGCATTTCTCAAGAATAAATCGGAAGCTCTAGAAAAATTCAAAATATTCAAAGATTTAGCAGAAAATCAGACAGGATGCAAGCTGAAATGCATCAGATCAGACAAAGGAGGTGAATTCACTGATTATGACTTTGCAGACCTATGCAATGAACATGGCATAAAGAAACAATTTACTATTGTAGGGACACCTCAACAGAATGGAGTAGCAGAGAGACAAAACAGATCTGTACAAAAAATAGCCAAAGCCATGATGCAAGAGAGTAATATTCCTCAAACCTTCTAGGAAGAAGTAGTACACACAGCTGTGCATATCCTTAATAAAGCTCACTTAAGGCCAAGCAGTGACAAGACTCCCTATGAACTATGGCATGGAAAGCCAGCTTCAATCAAACATTTTAGAATTTTTGGAAGCAAATGTTATATAAAGAATAATGATGAAAATCTTGGGAAATTTGATGCAAGAGCAGGTGAAGGGATTTTTCTAGGATATGCTTCCAAAAGTAAAGGGTACATGTGCTACAACAAGACTCTTTGAAAAATAGTAGAAAGTATTGATGTGAGATTTGATGAAGAACTTCCAAACAATACAGGAGATACAGACTACTGTAGTCCATCAGACAACCATGAAGAAGAAAACCAAAATGATGATGAAACAAGAAAGACAACAGAAGATGCAGAGCTGAGCTCGAAAGTCCCCTCAAGATACACTCAGAAGAATCATCCTGAAGACCAGATCATTGGAGACAAGAGAGCAGGGGTCCAAACAAGAAGGTAGCTCACTGAACAGACAGAAGAGGTATACATAGCCATGTTATCACAAATAGAGCCAAAGAGATTTGAAGAAGCCAGCAAGGACAAGTATTGGGTGAATGCTATGAATGAAGAATTAGACCAAATTGAGAAAAACAATACCTGGGAACTAGTTCCTAGACCCACTGGGAAAAATGTCATAGGCTCAAAATGGGTATTCAAAAATAAAATGAATGAGGAAGGACAGGTAATCAGAAATAAAGCCAGACTTGTCTGCAAAGGATATTCACAAATTGAAGGACTTGATTTCGATGAAACATATGCCCCTGTAGCTAGAATGGAAGCCATCAAAATGTTTCTAGCCTTTGCATGCTATCAAGACTTCAAGGTATATCAAATGGATGTAAAATCTGCTTTTCTGAATGGAGATCTAGAAGAAGAAGTCTACATGGAACAACCAGAAGGTTTCTCTTTAACAGACAAAGAAGACTATGTGTGCAGACTGAAAAAGGCTCTATATGGACTAAAACAGACTCCTCGTGCTTGGTACTCAAGACTGGATAAATATTTTCAAAAATAAGGCTTTAAGAGAGGTGGAGTAGACAGCAATCTATACATAAAAGCCCATGAAAATGAACTCCTGATTGTTGTAGTATATGTTGATGAAATTATGTTTGGAAGCAACAGAGATGAACTAGCAAAAGGGTTTGCTGAGAAGATGAAATCAGAGTTTGAGATGTCCATGATTGGAGAACTCAGTTTCTACTTAGGACTTCAAATTCAGCAAAAGAACACAGGCACATTCATCTCACAGGAAAAATACTTAAAAGAAATATTGAAAAAGTTCAAAATGGAGGACTGCAAACCTGTGTCAACTCCCATGATCACGGGATGCAAGCTGTGTGCTGATGATGGATCTGCTGATATAGATAAAAGACTCTACAGATCCATGATAGCAAGTCTGTTGTATCTGACAGCATCAAGACCAGACATCATGCTAGCAGTAGGACTAGTGGCTAGATATCAAGCAGCACCTAAACAAAACCATCTTCTGGCAGTCAAAAGAATATTTAGATATCTACAAGGAACAACACAGTATGGACTTTGGTATCCTAAAGGCAAAAGCTTCACCTTGACAGCATACACAGATGCAGATTGGGCCAGCTGTGTGGATGACAGGAAAAGCACAAGTGGAGGTGCTTTCTATTTAGGAGAAAGTCTGGTGGCATGGTTAAGCAAGAAACAAACATCTATCTCTCTGTCTATAGCAGAAGCAGAATATATAGTAGCAGCAGCATGTTGTACACAAGTCATGTGGATGAAATAAACCCTCCAAGACATGAAGGTAAGCATTGATGAACCTATCTCAATCAAATGTGATAATACAAGTGCTATAAGTATATCTAAAAATCCTATTCTTCACTAAAAAACTAAACATATCCCAATCAAGTATCAGTTTCTCCGAGAACAAGTGGCTCAGAAGATAGTAAAACTAGAGTATGTACCAACAAAAGAATAGACAACAGATATATTTACCAAACCGCTTGCTAGAGAACCATTTTAATATTTGAGAAATAGACTAGGGGTAGTATCTGTAGATGCTACTCTTTGATATGAAGAAAAAGCATAGTCTCAGGGGGAGAACAGAAACGAAAATATCATTCGAGGGGGAGATCTGCTGGTAGCAAAGGAAGCATGAAACAGGTCCTCAGGATCAAAGGAGTAAAGGACAGAATCTACTCTACGAGATCTGCAACCCCTTGCCATTGATGTCAAAGGGGGAGGAAGAGTAGGCAAACAGAGAAGGTGTATTTCCACAGAGAGAGTGTATTGCCATCAATGCCAAAGGGGGATACTGTTGGAAATATTGTCATTGATGGCAAAGGAGGCAGCAGATGCAGAGCCAGGCAAAGAACAACAGCAGAAGACATCAGGTAATATTTACAGAGAGCAGCAGAGGTAGAGGCAGCAAATACAGAGGAAGAGATGAAACGGTCATTCAGTAGAGGTAGAAGTCGAGCAGCAAAGGTACAGCGAAGGCAGAAGCAGAAAGGCAAAGGCAAAGGCAGAGGCAGAGCCGTTATTACAGAAAGGCTGATGCAGAGGCAGAGCCGTTATCGCAAAAAGGTAGAGGCAGAGGCAGAGCAGTTATTCCGAGAATCACTACCCCAGCTGGTAGATACACTAAACATAAATTCCGAGAATCCTTAACCCAGCCAGAGGATACATAAACACAATTTCAGGAACCGTAACCTAGGTGGAAAGATACATAAACACAATTCCGAGAATCTTAACCCAAGCGGCAAAGTATATATATATATATATATATATATATATATATATATATATATATATATATATATATATATATATATGCAATAAGATATATAAGTGTTGTGCCTTATACACAAAGGATCAAGACTACAATACAAAGTTTATGTATTATATGCTTGTGCGCAAGATTAAGTGACTAACAAAGTAATATAAGGTGGGACCCTTATGAATCACATCGAAAAATATAAAGGCAGCGGAACATCACAACAGAAAGTTGTGATTGCGATTGAGATCCGGACCCGATGGGCATATAAACTATGACTCATATATGTTTTGAGTTCCGGTGAACAGTGGTCAATCGCATCGGAGTTAAAGTGGAGTATCAAAACATCACAACAGAAAGTTGCGATTGCGATTGAGATCCGGACCCAATGGGCATATAAACTATGACTCATATATGTTTTGAGTTCCGGTGAACAGTGGTCAATCGCATCGGAGTTAAAGAGGAGCAGCAGATCACATGCAACTACAATTTTCGATTGCGATTGAAGCTCGGACCCGATGGGCTTATAAACTGTGACTTGATAGGTTTGAGTTTTGGCCTAATCACATCGGCATTTCAAGGTGAACAGTGATTAATCACATCGGAGAAAGAGAAAAGTATATGTATATGTGCAGCGCACAATATACAAATTACCATATGGTGGGACCCCTCTACAGAAAATTTCGAGAATCATTACCCCAACTAAAGGTTACATCAAAGCGGAAGCATAAGCTTATATATATATAGCACGGTACAAATGTTGTGCTTTATATTCAAAGGTTCAAAGCTTATATATATATATATATATACACGGAGCGCTTTGTGGACAAGGGACCAAAGGTACAAATGTTGTGCTTTATATTCAAAGGCTCAAAGCTTTTATATATATATATATATATATATATATATACGGAGCGCTTTGTGGACAAGGGACCAAAGGTATAATCCAAAACATATATATTATATATTTTGGCGCGAGATCAAAAGAACCAAAAGTCTTAACGCTTGGTTTTAAAACAAACAAAGTTCTATATGGTGGGACCCTCACCCAATCACATCGGAGAAAGTTCACAAGCGGAACATGTTAACAAAGATTTGCGATTGCGATGAGAGACCAGACTTGATGGGTTTATAAACCTTGACTGATATATGTGCTAAGTTTCGTCATAACAGTGAATCATCGGAATCAGAGCATCGAAGCATTGAGACATCGGTACATTCAAATGGAAATTGCGATTGCGATTAATCGCAATCGGAAGAAGTCGAGGAGTGATACATCGCATCGGAAAGATCAGCGAGTGGGCCCGTAAGGGAATTTTATGTATTAAAATGATCTCTCAGTAGTACATCACCGGAAGTTACATATGTTATATAAAACGACAGTCTATATGTTAAAATCAATTCTTATCGTGCCGAGAGTTAAATTGTAATGTATGAAAAGGGCAGTTACATAGGTATGGCAGTTACACTGCGACAATAAGTAGGAAATCAATCAAAATCGAAAGGGCCAAACATAGTCACAGAAAAGCCAAATACAGTCACAGAAAATCCAAACACAGTCACAGAAAAGACAAGCGCAGTGAACCAAGAGGCTGAATGAGTGAGCTTAAGTTTTCATTATATGTGAATGTAAATATTGTAATTGATTTTTTATTGTTTGTGATGCATTGGCAAGTCTCCAGAAGAGAAAAAATATCCCACTGTAATGATAAATTGGTACCTACAGTTATATTTTTCTGAGTGAGCTGAAATGAAATGAGAAGGTAGAAGACTAAGAGGTATGGATATCCATTTCGAATTCCTTGAGGAATTCAAACAGTCATCAGGAATTCTCTATAAGTAATATCATCTTGATATGCAAAGAGAGGTTAGAGAGAGTAAGAATAGAGAATGAAAAGTATAGAAGATTGAGGCAGAGAAGATAAGGAAGAGGAGCGTAAAAGAGATACAAGGCATCGCCAAGGATGTCTCGAGGTAAATCAAAAACATTTCTTGTGAAAAATGAGGAAGTTGGAGCTTCCCTATCAATTAAAGCTGATAGCCGCGCCTGTAGCCGATCGAGGTTGGAGCCCTCCTCCCGTGGGTTGGTGTCAGTAGAAAATTTGAAGGGAGTTGAGCTTTCCTTGCAAGTTGTAGCTCGTTGAACTGAGGTTGGAGCCCTCCCCGTAGGTTGGTGCCTCGTTATAAAATGGGCAGAGAGGGAGTTGAGCTGTTTTTGCATCACAACAATAAGATGTGGTTTTCTCCTTTATGGGTTTCCACTTATATTTGTTGTCTCTATCTATGTTGCCCGTGTGCTGAGATTATTTATCAAATTTGCTTACTGTTTGCTGCTCTCATAATAAGTTTGAAGTCACATTAATTTAATAATTGCCACATCATATTAAAACTGTTCATTTACTAAGGTTGATTATAAAAGTAAGCTGTAAATTAGCTGATGAAAAATTTAAAAAGCTCATATATGTGTTAAACTGATTCACCCCCCCTCTCAGTTTAACTAAGAATTTAACAACAT
This sequence comes from Pinus albicaulis, assembly GCA_034641835.2. Lineage (NCBI taxonomy): Eukaryota > Viridiplantae > Streptophyta > Pinopsida > Pinales > Pinaceae > Pinus > Pinus albicaulis. The sequence continues at coordinate 944,305,697 of CM076581.1, forward strand.
ATAACAAAAAAAGTTAGGGATTTTGTTGCCTTAGACTCCAAGATAAGTATCACACTATGCAACACCCACAATACTAAGACTTTTAAGATAATACTTGAAGATAGGAATATGCTCATCCATGGTGGATCTTTGGAATTATTAGAAAAAACTTGTCTCTAAATTCAATCACGCCATGTGATACTAGATTATACACAGATAAGAAACATTGAAGCCTAAAACTTCAAGTTGTGAATCGCGTGTCAACATCCATGGGCCATTGGTATTCTATATAAAACACTAACTCACTTTTCTTGTTTATATAGGTGAAAATTTTGTTTTTCACTTGATTTTGAGAGTTTTATGCAGTTTCTTTAGTGTTGGAACATTGCTGATATATCTCATTTTTTATAAAATGGGCCTATTTATTAGTTTTATTAGAAAATAAATATATTTTGTGGCTGGATATGGAAATCTCAAATGTGTGGTTACCAAGACTATGATGCTTTTGATACATTCACACTTGAATCTAAACACAATTTGGTTTGTGCATTTTAGGCGTTAGCCTAGTTAGAAGATTATGAATTTGTTCAAAATCCATACCCACATATTATTATTGCTTGAAATCTTAGAATCCTCCCAAATTCTTATTTAAAAGTGGATTCAAATATGTATTATTATTTATAAGGTCCTCCTTAAGTCCAACTAATCAAATTGAAATCTAAGATTGATTGTTCCTCTTCAAAATACATTATAATGAATGTGTTTGACCAAGCTACCTGGAAAATTTTTCAAGAATGGTTTAACATAATTTGTAAAACTTCTGCAATTATATAAATAGTGACTCTACATAATTGAAAAAATAATTGACTAGTTTAGCATTAGAAATGAACATAGTTGAATATGTTTGATCTTTCTAAAGTAACATAAAACATATACATGTATGATATTACTTGGTCAAAACTTATTTTATGGTCAACCTAGAATTTTAAAAATTACTAACACAAAACACTAAATTTATATTAACAAAATAACGTTTTTACATTCACAATAAAAAATTAACAAAAACTGCATAAATAGTGACTATACATAATTGCACCAAATCATTGATTAGTTTAGCATTAGAATGAACATAGTTGAATATGTTTGATCTTTTTAAAGTAACATAAAACATATACATGTATGATATTACTTGGTCGAAGCTTATTTTGTGGTCAACCTAGAATTAAAAAAATACTAACACAAAACACTTAATTTCTATTAACAAAAAAAGTTTTTACATTCACAATAAAAAATTAACAAAAACACATAATACACGATATATAAATGATGGGTAAAGATAAAAATCAAACATCATGTTAAGGGAAAATTTAAAAGGAAAATGGTCATAAAAAATGTACTTGACGATTAGGAGTGTTGATCAAATTTATACCTTGTTAGGAAATGTCAATAGACATCAATCCACAATAAGGATCAAAGGGCTTACTACATTTAGATATTTAAAAGAAATATATGTAAATTAAACATCTATACATTTAAAAAAACATGGAACATAATTCTTTTGTGGAGATTTACCCTCATCTTATTATGGAGATTCTTAATCTGCAAATAAGCTTTGTTACAATACCATGTACCAATATCATGGCTTATCAAGACCACAAACCTAAAAAAAAGATAACTACTTTGAAAATAGATCTCAACCTTTAATGTGTGCATATTTAGATGAATATTATAAAAAAATCAATAGAAATTAAATTTCTACCATCCACTTAATAATTATTAATAATTAAATTTAAATCCTATATTAAAATATAAATTATCAACTTTAAATACATAAATCAATTGACTGTCCCAAAACAAACCTTAAATACTTTCGACCAATAAAATTTATAATTACAAAATTTCAGAATCAATTTTAAACCAACCTAATTAAAACCATAATTAATACACATGCCACTTATACCAAAACCATTGCTGTGAAAGCTCAATTTTATTCTCTGAATCTCGACACACGTGCACATGACCACCTTAGGCAGACAATTTATGAGAATCCAACACCAATTTTCAATATAATAAGTGTTCACATATGAAAACACTGTCAGAGCTTCAATGCTAGAAACAGACATATACCCATACCAAAAAGTCTGCAATGTGAATAAATTTCAATCTCATTTTGTGATTTCAGAACAACTTTATACTTTCTTTTTTTTATATTTACCAGAGGGCCCAATATTCATGAAGAAAGCAGATGGATACCGAGAAGGAACACTAGAGTTGCAGACCCTCAGGAATTTTCTTTTCTTACTTTGCATTGAAGAATTCTGACAAAGAAAGTGAGGTTGCAGTGTTTTTATTGCGCGTAGTATTAAAAAAATATATAAATGAGAGCAAAGAAAAAATAATAGAAATTTTGACAAGATAAAATTGAATTATAATGATTAAATTTTAAAATTTTTAAATATATCAAGATTATTAATTGCTATAATGTAAGTAGACTGTTTTTTAGTTTTGAAAATCATGGAAATTTCAGTAAGATTTTAAGAAAATCTGGCAGGGATTTTTGTAAATCTACGTTATAATTATCAAACTTTAATATTTTTGGATATTTTTGGGTGCTTTAGAGGTTTTTGATGGTGCTGAATCTATTTCCACCATCAAAATTATGATTTAAACATGTTACTGTAAAATTTCTTAAATTTTTTTGGCCCAGATTCCAGCCAATTTTAACCGTCCCAACAATTCCTCCATCGACAACTCCTCAATAATTTTACTAAATCTATTTCCACCTTAATATATATAAACAATTCAAACTTTCTGATTTTTAATATTTTTTTTTATTAAATTCCAACCCAAAAAAAAAAAAAACAATCGAGCTTCCACGAAATACCAGCAATTATTAAATGGAGATGGGTCTTCGGTATTTGAGGATAACCTCCTACCGCGCCGATACCCATTAAATGTCACCGGCTATTTTGGCACTTCCTAAACTTTTGCTTCTATCTATCATTCAAACTTGAAAGGGTCACTAAAGCCACATGCATTAAAGTTGAAATTTCAAATTGAATGGGTTATTAAAAAGACATGCTTTAAAGGTTGAAATTTCAAAATTTTAACTCCGGATGCAAATGTTAATTAGGGTGGATGGGACGTCCGTCCCTTGAAGATTCTCGATGGCGTTCGCGTGGGTTGGCCATATGGCTACTTGCAATAACATTAACTCCGCATTTACTCTGGCCAGCCTGCTCTCCATTAGCAGCTTCACCGTGCTCCTCCGCCATTTTGATCTGTCTGCTTGGTCTTCAATGGAGTTCACTCACTATCAATCGACTCGTTTTCACTCTGCTTGCAGCTCTCCCTCCCCGTAAAGAAGCTTTTTTCCTCCAGCCTATGCTGAGCCAAGCGCTCGCACGCACACTAAGCGACGTTGTATGCTTCTCTACTGCCTCGAGACTCTGCCGAACTACCATTTTTCTCAGAGTGACGTTTTTTGCATGAATTCTCGACCCTTTATTCAGCCTATTGTGTCCATCCTGTCGCCTTTGAATTTCTCTCGTCCTCCTCTCAGTCGGCTCTGTCAACCAACCCCTGCATCCATGGCGTGGCTTCGTCAAAGAATGAGGTGTTGTCATGGTAATAGCAAGGGTCGTGCTACCGCTCTCGGCCTTCCACTAGCACTGACTCCTCCTCTGAGGACGTCTCTTGGGGCCACTACCCGGAAACCAGAAATCACAGAGGCAGAGCCCGCCAGGAGGGGCATGTGCATTTTGCTCAAGGCTCTCCGCCTCCCCATGTCGAGTCTCCTCCACACCCTGTCATTCATTCTGTCATCTCCCCTGTATCCCAGCCGTCGGCTCACTTGCCCCTCTGCCAATCCTCTCAAAGAGCGGAATTTCGCTTTGAGTGCTCCTTGGACAGGCCCGTAGTCACTGCCTTTGTCACTGTCACCCTGAGGGAGGAAGCGGTTAGCCCCAACCCCTCCTTTGCCCCGGTCTTCAATCCCATCCGGACAAAGAAGCAGCGAAGGACTCAAGTGCACCGTTGGAGATAGCTTGCGTTGATAAGAATAAGGAAAAAACGCAGGAGGTCGCTGACAAAGCTACCTGTGCATCCACTGAAGGTGATGATTGCAGTAGCGATGAGTACAAGTGCCGCATCATGGAGGAACCTCCTTCTCCTGCTCATGATAAGTGAACACAGCTACCTATGGCAAACCTCGGTACTGAAGCCCAGGTTTCTTGGGTTCATTTTTGTTTTCCTGTTAAATTCTCTCACGCTGAAAGAGCTGAATGCAATCTTTACATGTTTATTTTTGTCAAACTATATGAACATTATGTCGGTTTCCCCTGTGTGGGCGGCAAGATATATTCCTAAGGGACTGGTTTCCCCTTGCAGGGCAGTGCAGAATTACGTATTTCATGACTATCAAGCCCAACCTTCAGGCTCACACAGCTGAAGCTGTGGCAATTTTGTACTATTATGTTACATAAATAGAATTAGCCTTATTCAGAAAAAATAAAATAAAATAAAATTTCAAAATTTTAAATAATCATTTGAATAGTTTAAGTATTTATTTGTTTAGTGATTTATTTTTTATTTCAAATTTAATAATATAATTTCACTGAGATTATAAATTTTATTAATTTAAAACATATTTTTAAATATGTAAACTAATTTGTTAACTGGGTTTGGTTTGATGGTGAGGGTTTTTAAGACACTCATGCTGAAAGGTTATTGATTCGAATTCTTCTGAAGGAAAAAAAAAATCAATCATGATAAGGGTTGGTGGCCAAGGCCGAGTGCGATCCCGGGTGATTTTGACGACTTAGATACCCCTTGGTAGCGGTTTCTCATACCAAAGGTTTGGTTTGATGCCATGTTAAGACCACATAACCAAGCAAACAATATATATATATATATATATATATATAAATCAATTTAATTTATAAATAAATAAATTTAAGTTTCAATTAAAAAAACTTAGAAATTCAAATTATACAAATAATTTTTATTATATCTTTACAAAATTTTAATAAAATAAATTAAAAAATATACCAACTAAAAATCAAAACATAAAAAAATAAATTAAAATATTTTTTTTTTCAAAATAATATTTATATGAACTTTAACGTTATAAAATGAATCTTGTAAGCCATCATTCCATACATTTCATATCAACCTTTAAAATTTTAATGACATGCATTTGCATTTACCATATACTTGAAACTAACAACGTTTTACAACATAAGGTGGTGTTATAGGGAAAACACAAAGTATTATATATTGATTATGTTGTCTCTTAATGATGAAATAAATACCTTCCAATTTGTAACATATTTTTTAGGTCTATGTAAATAAAGTTACAAGTTATATATATTTAGAAATAATGTTAGTTTTTATGTTACAACATAATGTGGTGTTAATGGTGTCACGATCTAAGGGGCTCTGCATGGTTACAAGGTGTGCTGGACGCACTGTTAACACTGGAAAATCCTACAGCAGAAGACGACATTAATTAATGTCAGGCAAAAGGATTTACAGGGCTGGAAGACATTACATAATTTGAAAGTATTTAAAAATATCTAAGGTCTCAGGAAAATCAAATTTGAACTAGTCCGCATAATCCTTCATGAAAAGCGCCTTCCATGTGCCTTTTTGCCCAATATGCGCGTAATCGTGGGAGTGATGAAATGTCACTATCTGGGACCACACAAAGCAAAGGACAAGTGACCCCTTACTTGAAGCCGCCTAAGGACAACCCCCAGTGCCTCCTTAGACACTATGTGAGCACACAATGGAATATTTGGAGCACACAAAGGAATCATACCCCTCTCTTGGGTCATTATCCTCCATGTACCAAGAGAGGGAAGGGAGGATTTGAAATCTCCTATATAAGGCCACCATGAGATGAAGAATCTGTGAACACATTTTTATGCTGGTCGGAATTGCCCAAGCAATACCAGCAGTGTGTGAGCCAGAGCTGAAGATAGAGGGGACTCAATTTTTGGCCACCCAACAAGTTCAGTCCAACACAGTAGAGAGAGAGGGAGACTGCACCAAGGCAAGCTTGGGATAAAAACATCCTTGCATCGAGACCTAGAACCATTGTCTAGGGGCACTTTGGCGAGAGGGTAAAAGCCACCTTTCATGAGAAGGAGAACTGAGCCTGAGGGATCCTTTAGAGAGTTCACTCAAATGTGTGTGGACCATTCTATGTTGCTTCGACAACAAAGAATAATTACTATGTGATATTTGTTGATGAATTTTCTCAGAAGTGTTGGATCTACTTCATACAGAAGAAAGATCAAACATTCTCAAAGTTTCTTGAGTTCAAAGCACTGTTGGAGAAAGACATGGGGAAGCATGTGAAGGCTCTTAGGAGCGACAATGGTGGTGAGTACATCTCCAATGAATTCAAGAACTTCTGCAGTAAAGAAGGAATTTAGAGAGAACTGATAACACCTCATAACCCACAATAGAATGGGGTCGCTAAAAGAAAGAACATAACGATTGTGGGTGCAACAAGAGCGATGTTGCATGATTAGGTCCTACCATTTCATCTGTGGGTGGAGGCATGCAACACAACAATATTTGTGTAGAACCGTTGTCCTCATAGGATACTTGGCATGAGACGTCAGAAGAGGCTTTTACTAGTAAGAAACTTGATGTTTCACATTTTAATATTTTTTGCTCATATGTTTATGTGCATGTGACCAAAGACGCCAGGAAGAAGCTGGAACCAACAACTGAGATTGGAATTTTTGTTTGGTACACTGAAACTCCCCACAACTATCGAGTGTATTTTCCAAACAGCAGAATTAATGTTGTGCGACGAGATATAAAATTTGATGAGGAGAAAGCCATGCAATTGTCCTTTGAGAGGGAGTTGGATTTGCATGCAGAGGGGGAACTCTTGGTTCCAAAGGATGAGCCTCAATATGTGGAGCACCCACATGGGAAGGATCATGGAGTGGCAAAAAACACTCATGCAGATCCATCCACAAGAAATGGTAGAAGGCGCACCACATAAGTTGATAGATTGAGACTTGATGCAACAAAGAATATAGGAGCCACAAATTTGGTTTTTTTTACAAGCAATATTTCAGAAAAAGGAGGCTCCTTGTGTTCTAAGAGATCCTGTGGTTCCTTTACTTCCTTATTTTTTCATTTTCTATTTATTCAATGGGTTTTTCTTCAGATTCTTCATGGGAATCCTCCTCTTGGATAACTACTGCTAATTTATTTGTGTTAATAGTTTTCCCAGATCTTTGTTGAATTTCATCTAAATGATAATAAGTGATAACATAAGTGGGAAAAGGTTGCAGTTTGATGTTCTATATAGGTTGAGGAGGTCTATTATTGGGATTAGATATTGGTTGTGCAAGAAATTTTGTTAGTCGAGGAGGGTTCAATGATTGTTGCATTTGTTGGGGAGATCCGTTGGTGTTTTGTGGTAGGGGAAAGGGTTGTGGTTATGGTAATGGATGTGGTAGGGGTAATGTAGCTTGTTTAGGGTAAGGTGAATTACACCCTTATGGGATTTGAGGCATATTCGATGCAAAATACATGTAGGCTGGATATTATGGTTGATACTGAGGGTATGAAGGTGTCTAGGGATGAAGGGTATTTCCATAAGGGTTCCCTCTCCACCCTTAGTTCCATGATGAAATTTTAGGTGGTCATGTGTGCCATGGAGAGTAGGATGGTTGGTAGTTCCATGGTTGGTATTAAGGAAAACCATGCATATTAGGATCTTGATAAGTATTATTATTTGGTATCCTCCATGGAGGTTTCCTAGATGATTGAGGAATCTCAGTTGTTCAAGCCCCCCCTTTATAAATAGCTTACAATCCTAGGATGGAAGGAAACTGGTCAGTGGGGTGCTTGCGGGTACAAATCCCACAAAATTCCACCACATTAATGGGACATCCCCTCTCAACATGTTTTCATCTTCATTTAGGACATAAAATAGTCAAGGAAACCTTATCTTCCTCTTGTTTTTTCTTATTTTTTAGAGTATCCAACTGATCACTAATGGTATTTAGGATGTCTATTTTAAAATTTTCCAAGAGATTCGCTAGTTCAGTTTGAGTGACACCACCTTGCACTGGTTTAGAATTTCTAGACACATAATACCTTGGGTTGTCATGAATTCTCTTGCCTACCTTAGCTTGACTTCTAAAATAAGTTCTACATAATTCAGGTATTTCAGAAAAATGCTTTCAATAAATATATCCGGAACTCAAGAGGTTTAGTGTTTTGATGCACTCTTCCCTAAATCCTTTGAGGAAATTAATCCTAAAGGTTTTCTGATCCAGATTACCTATTCAGGATTTATGATAGTTGTAAAGAAACCAGTCATGGTATTATTCCGAACTATCATCCTCCATCTACTGCATTCTGAAAATATCATTAACATCTCTTCTTTTATAGTAATCCTAATATTTTTAAAGAAAAATAGACTTCATATCATCCCATCAATAAATAGTATGTTCTCCCAAACTCATGAACCATCTCAGGGCTGAATATTTTAAGGTAGCAGGAAAAATTTTAAGTTTATGTGCATCATCATTATAATTGTAGCTTCTGCAAAGAATATCAAATTCAAACATAAAAGATTCAGGGTCTTCAGAGGATGTACCACATAAAAGTAGAACAGATGCCAAAGGTATATTTTTCATAGTGATGTTTATGGTGATATCCAAAATTGGAAATCTGAAGGTAGTCTTTGAATCATCCTCAAGTACCCCTCTTGGCCCATCTCTCCGACCACTGTTTCCATCGAATAAAGTATTGACTCTATCATTATCCCTAGTGTTGGCCCTACCATTATTTTTTTCATTGTTTCGGTCATTATTCATGTTTTCCTCACCTCCTCCTCTGTTAGGCATCTTTGTCACAGGTTCAAAAGTAACACCAGGTATAGTATTCCAACTAGAAGAAGATTTGACTGGATTTTTACTTGTGTACCTATGTCCCAAATCGCTTAGAGGTCCTTTAACTGCTGACTCTACCTATGAAACTACCACAAGTTTAGTGCCCATAACAACTCCTAAGACAATTTGATGTGGTATGTTCTGAAGTTGTACTACCCCTTCTTGATGTAATAATTCTTTTTATGAGGCCACCTTTGTGGTATAGCTTTTTCCCTCCCCTCTGATACATGTTTAACGATTAGCAGGGTTACTTGGGGGTGTTTTTGTAGGACCAAATAATTCTGAAAATGATTTTGTACTTCGAATACATCTTCCTTTACTATCTCTAGGTCTACCTTTACTTTTGCGCATAAGAGAGAGAAACAAACACTACAAAAATTTTCTAAAGACATCCAGACTTTGGAGAAATCCCACCATAGTGGACACGTGGCTCTTCACTCATATATTACCATACACTATCAACCCTCTGACTTCCCTACAAAAATTTTTATCACACACAGAAATCTAAAAAGTATATATTACCTGGACCGTTTACAACTCCCTAAACATGGTGCCAAAAATTTTAGGGTTTTTAATATGTCATTGAATTCCCTAAATGTTTTATATGTCAACTAGAGCTCGTAAGATTTTAGTCACAAGGAATTATGGTTTAGATTTAGATTTACACTATGCTGACTTAGTACATAATTAAGTGCAGAATTTGTTCCTAAATTAAAATGGTCACACCAAATTTGCTGAAGTGAAAAAACCTATTACATCTAATCCAAATTACTAATTTATTTTCAATTATGGTGCAGCTAACTAACGATTATCTCAAAAACCAAAATTTATAATCAACACAAACCATGTTCTCAATCATTTTCAACAATTCATTATATTCAAATATTTCTCATGCAAACTAATCCCCAAGGTGCTACAAATTGAAAGATAAATTCAACAATGTTTTTGTAAAATCATTCATACTATTTACTAGCTAACAAATCCAATGGAAATCAACCAAGCGACTTGAGCAAACAACACAGAGCTTTTCTAATTCGAAACTAACTAAGTAATCAAATGATACACAATCTCATAACAACCCGAGAAAGGAAAAAAATAACTCTCAAATCCTTAAATCAGTAAATCCAACTCAAAATTAAATATGAAATCGAATGGATGGCATATTGTTGCACTCAAAAATTAACACAATGTTTCTTGATAAAATAAATGACACATTGTTCTTAACCAACCTTCACACCATCCCTGAACATCGGCTATCATAGTTTCTTGCCAAAAACATATAGATCCATGCATAACTAACTCATTCCATTTAGAATAGAGGATATGATTTAAAATTTTAATAACTCATCCTTCAGAAATATGTACCAATTGAAGTGCATTATGAGATTTCAAAACCAACCAAATAAATCGATAACTTGAGAGAATATTTATGAAGATTATTTATAAACTCGCAAAAGGCTCAATGCAAATCTATCCTGCTATCATAACCTTCATATCTACAAGAAATTTCAAGCGAAATCTAAGTACGATACTAAGTACAAAAATTCTAAGAATGATCAACAAATGAAAACAAATGTTAAGTGCAGTACTGCTACATAAATTCAAGGCACACCTTCTACTTAACCAAAAAAATTGTTACATATCTTGGTATTGGTCTGTGGTGGGCCCTTTCCATGACCTGGAACAAGTTTAACTTAACTCAATAACCTACGGATCAGAAAGACATCAATCCACAAATACATATAAAATCTGAGACGATTATATTAAACTTTCGATTAAACATAAGTCCAAAGGTTTCAATACTTCAAACAAAATAGAGTCAAACGGTGTTTAATATCAAGCTTCTCACCAATGATTCACTCTGTGTGCATATACATAACCTCTAATACAAACATTGGGCCTCTTTAAAGAGTTCATGCTTGGAAAAATGGTTACAACTATATGACCAAGAAAAGTAAATACATATGTGACCTAGATTAATATAAGCTAAGATCGATCCCTAGGATCGCTCCATCCTTATCGTATCCAAATTTTTCATTTGTCACACTATCTTTGGACTGAGATAACTCACACCAAGCTCACTAACAATAGAAGTTATCTTTGGGATGCCGACGGTTGACTGGTTCACTGGTACTGAACCTGGAGTAGAGTATCAAATAGAGTAGAATGCCGAATGGAGTAGAGTACTAGATTGAGTAAAAAATAGCTTCTTGATATAAATTCATTGAACTGGTACTGGGTCCTTGATGACCTGTCATGTACTCAAGCGCCACCCCTATATTTAAGAATCCCATCTATAAATTAGTTAATTAACAAGTCAAGAAATATAAATTCATTTAACACCTACTTAAATAAACCAAAGATATGTGAAAACAAATGTTAGTTAATGATTCTTACCTCCACTATAAAGTAACACATTTTAGTCAACATAGAGGGGCTTCAGGGTACAAAAATAGGTAAAGTAGGAGAGATTATAGCAAAAATAATAGGATAGGGTGTGGAAAAGAGCAACAATAGTAGCGGCCCACAATGATCTTTTCATGTTTAGCTCCCTTTCATTTAACCCAATATGATTATGGAACCCTATATACAGATTGTCAAATGATGGGATTTTCATCCTATTTACAATCAACGCCACTTTCCTTGTCATACCAAAACACTCCACACGAGAGAGATCTAACTTGTTGTCCATTCGGGTACACCGATACCTTGGTATAGGACCCATAAGGGCTGAGCCCTTGGATATTTTTGATTAATGCCCACAACCATGATCTTTTGGCTTTTCAACAAAAAATAATAACATGGGAAAAAACTTCTTAAACTTAGTCATGGCACATATCTCGAGAACTTTGGGTTTGTCACACCAAACCATCATGGACTAAGCATTGTCTACCATGTGGCCCATCTTCCATGTCATATGCCACATGTCGCTTGTTAAAGCCTTGTTGGCTAGCCAAAAACTTCATTTTTGCTTGCCATGTGTCACTCATTGTGACTCCATGTCATCATATTTTCCCCCTATCATCTATGTGATACCACATCATATCTCTACCATGAAATACATCTACCACATTATACCATATGCCAACCTTATTCTTTTCAACATTTATACAACATGATGTTTAGTGCTCGGTACCCTGATGTCATCCCATTCGATTTTGGTATGAATTAACATGTTAAATGCTATTAAAAACTTACTAATCATGGTTTAATCACAAATTAATGAACAAGATTAATAAGGCGGTGTTGACGAAAATTCATTTGATTTTATTGCTAAATATTTTCGCCCTTATTTTTATATATTGGCATCGCCTAAGCTTATACACTGACACTGCACCCTTATTTTTATATAAGAGCACCGCCTATCGGGTCTGTTGGGACCCCCAAAATGAATGAGGTCCATTGACCCCTCTCTGTGCATCGAGCATGTTGGGACTTCTTCTAACAAAGCCATGTATCCATTGAGAACTCCCATTAAACTTGACATCAATGACAATGCAATGTTCAACACATCTTTTATTTATGACCATAAGATATAAATTTAGGTTAAAAAAAAGATTAATCTACCAACTCGATAGGGGATACCTATCCACTTAAAAATAATATTTCATAACATCTAAAGATCACATGAAATATACAAATATATATAATCATAGATAAAGCAATTTTATAAAATCAATATCACATGAAAAATACAAATATACATAATTATACATTAAAAAAACATAATTATAAATGAATTTACACCTAATTACAAGCATTAAATATTTTAACAAATAAAATATGAATAATCAAAATTAAAAGCAATTTAAATCCAAAAACTTGTATACCATCCACCACAACATTTAACACTAAAAAATAAAAAAATACACATTCATTCACTGCAAATTAGTCATCCATCCTTTCCTGCATATTATCAATTTTTAATAAAATATCATTTTACATTTTCAATAATGATCCAACATTAGCTGAGAGGCATATCGACCACCTTATATAAAAAATAAAATCTCCACTTTAATTTCTGCTTAAACCAATTTTAACCCATAAAATAAGTGGTAAGTGTCATATGTTGAATGTCATACTATCATTATGTACCATAAGATCATACATCCATTCCCATATGAACCCATTATGGAGACAATTTAGCCATTCATGGTTGGCATACAAGCATGTTATGCCATCCTCTAGGCGCACTCCAGTCTACAATGAGAACCACAAATGAGTGGCCATTCAAAAATCACAATAATTGGAATTTGAAGACAGGGGCAATTGAAATCATTTATATCGAGGACTTTTAAATGCCTATAGGAACAAACCACGACTTTTGCTTATCAAATTAATTTCAGAAAGTGCCCTCTTGGCACATGGCAAGAAACTGATCAGACCTCTGAGCTACAATGTCGTCACCTTGTACTCTGGTGACAGTCAGGCTCACGAAATGCTGACGGATTTGAGAAATATTCTGCAAATCAAAGCTCATCATGGTTGTGTATAAACAATCGTTCAGGGACCACCAATGAATTTTGATGAAGCTTACGCGATACCAGCAACGCAATATCTCCAGATTTTCATAAGTGCCTCCCATCATTACACGGGCAATCCACACAACCCATCGAGTAGCTTTCAACTTTGTTTGTTCCAACGAGAGAAGTATTATGAATGGTGGTATGGGTTCTGGAGAACCTGCCCCAAATTGCATGATCAGGACGTGTTAAACAAGATAAAATCAGGGAAGCACTTGTCTGAAATAGTGTTGATGATGTTGTTTCTGGATACCAAGTATGTCAGTGGGTTCTGTGAGAGGACAGCAGGTCAGAATGATGCATTCACCATGTATGCCAATTGCTGTATAGGCATGAAGAATAAGATTGCAGATTCAAGATTAAAGCTGGAGGACTGGACATCCCTTTGCTCTCTCAAAGTTTCACTTTACCTGGTTTCAAATTTTATGGGAAATATTGTTGGGTATTGTTATAACTTTTAAGGATTGGGCTCCTCATTATGTAGAGTTTTGGCTTTTGCTAAATTATAAATTTTTGTTATATTTGGATTATTAGTCGTTAGATATACTCTGGTGTTACAGTAGCAACTCCCACAGAGAGAATTGCTATGGTGTGGCTCATAAGATATCTAAAAAGAATTGAGCAAATGAGAGTAGGTAGATGGCCTAATGTTATCTTCAAGGAAGGCGTGAGTGAAAGAAAAAAAACATGGATGAGACAAAACTACATGTGGATGCAAAAATGGAATATCCACCTCAATGCGTGTCCCACAAATAGCAAGAAGCTAAAGACTTTTGTTATGAAGATGTTTCTTAAACAGGTTTGGGGAAAAGAGTTGGGTAGAAAGAAGAAGTACTACATTGAAGAATTCAACCCTACCTATGATCTCCAACAAAAAGAGTACATTGGAGTTAACATTCTCATCATCAACCCTCATCATCTTCGGTGTGAAACAGTACCGTGAAAAAGGCCGAAAGAAGCTTGGGAAGAACAAGTGTGTACATTGGAAAAACATTTCATTTTGGAATGTGATGCTTTCAAAGACATCAAAGAAAGCTATGTGAATATGTTAGCATCGGTTTTTTGGCATTGTCTTTTGGGATTGTTGGAAAGTTGGGTCAGCGCATCATCAATTTGAATACCAAAAACAGGGAACTCATTGTTGAATAAGAAAAACACTGAAATGCAAAAGGCCAAAAACAAGGAACTCATTGTTGAATAAGAAAAAACTGAAATGCAAAAGACAAAAAACGGGGAACTCATTGTTGAATAAGAAAAACACTGAAATGCAAAAGGCCAAAAACAGGGAACTCATTGTTAGAATAAGAAAAATAGAACGAAAACAAGGAACTCATTGTCCCATAAACTATTTTTAGTCTCGTGAAAGTTAAAATTTCATTTCATTTCATTACTATATTAAATATACTCTAGAATGACAACCACTACATTGAATATACTCTAGTGTTATAATGACAACTACTTTATTTCATTTTAAACATATAACATTCATGATAATAATAAAAATAAAATATAAAATATAAAACATTTTAATAAACAAATTGTCCTTACCTCTAAACATAAATTGCAAATTTGTGAATAAGAACTGGGCTGCCATTTTTTGAGATTAGCATTCACTTTTCTCTTTGTATTAAATGCCAATGCCTTCCTTTCTTTTCCGATTGATTTTAGTTGTTTCTGCCTCCATGGTGTCTTCAGTCAAAACGGACAGTCGTAGCAGGGAATTAATTCAATGGTTATTAATTGGATTTTGTTGTAAGTCCAGAATTAAATTGTCGGTCGTTCTAAAAATATTAATTCGTCTTGAATATTCTTTCAAATTAGTGTAACAAAAAGTCGAAAAATGACCACGCTTTGTGAGCTTTTCTACGTCCTGCACGTGTTCAAGATTCTCTTTTTAAAAGTCTCTTGATACTTCTCTTAATACTTCTGGCTAGGTGACCGTACGAAAGAAAACGCGTATATATATTAATAATGTTTTAAAAACAATGTGAAATTACAATTTTCGATTGAATTGTTAGTATTTTTTTGTGCATTATAATGATAGTGCTAAAGAGTTTTATAGATTAGAATTTATAAAGTTTTTAATTTTTAATTATAATTTTAACAAATGTAATAATAATATTTAAGTGAAGGTATTAAACAAACAAATAAAAAAATTAACGTTTTGTAATATTGAGAATGTAGCAACATCTTTTTCCTAAAGGTGTATTAACTTATGAATCTGTGATTTTAAGTGATATGCCTATTGGCTGAGGGAAACAAGAATATGGATTCTTCCCATGAACCATTAAAATGTAATGAAAACATTTTTCATAAGTTTTATTGTAAAATTTTGTATAGTATAAATTAATAATAAGATGAGAATGTATGTATTGATTGATTGGGTTAAATCTATGGTTTTTTTGTCAACAATAATAGGAATCAAAATGTATAAAATAGAGTTAAAAACACCAAAGCTTTTGAAATTTTAAATTCATTACAATGTAGATAAAGGAAAGATGATGCCCACAACCAATGATAGAGGATAAAACACATGAGTTATTTCTGTCATGGTGGGTGGCAAAGCATGTTTGGTGCCAACTTTTGAGGTTTTCAAAGTCTTTGATGACTAAGAGAAGTGACTATGAACATCAAATCCATTAGATTTATCATTGTTGCACATGACTTTAAAGATAATGATATAGTTGAGAAAATAGAATGATATGTCACAAAGTAGAGAAATTCATTCCCACTATTGATATGCATGTGTAGAACTTTAGCATAGCAAATGCACAATCCATTACCATGGTAGATGTGAATTTCATGTTATATTTCGATGGAACCACTAATAACAATGGGTAGGTATCATATCAAATTCCCATCAAATTTCTCAAATGTTATGGCCGTGCATTGGATCAACAATTCTACACATTAAAATGCCTAGAATAATTCTTTTAATCAACAACATGAGACCTAATTGTTTTTCTCACTCATATTTCCAATCTACATTCCCATTGGATTCTTGCCTTTGGCCATTGGCTCATGGTCAAATGTCAAAATGCATGCCTTCACATAGTTCATGGTGATTCATAATCCTCTATTTTTTTGTAGTTTTTGACCCATTTTCCACGTCGACAGAGAGCATATTTAATCATCGCAATTATGTTTGAGCATGCTAACAAGAAAATCAAATCGATGTGAAAATATCAATTTTGTTGATAGGAGATGCTAAAGCGACATTTTGTAGAGTTGAAATTGCACCTACAATTGCATACCCAAATGACATAAATATGGTGAGTAAATATTAAATTGTTCAATAAGGAACATAAGCAATCATAGGATGAATTTATTCGTAGTGGAAATCAATGGCATATAAATATGCATGTTATCACTCTTCAACAATTGACACAAGTGATAAACATCAATCCTACTTTCATGGTATTTACATAGGCATACTATGTATGTAAGGTAGGGAAAGAATGAATACATCATTGCTTCTACATACTGATGTCTTAAGTTAGTGCTCTCCTTATAGATGAGAGCCTAGAAGCCACCTACTATAGCATTAAAATAAGAAGCTACATCATCTACTTCATTGTCTCCAAATCCTTCATTCATCTTTGTGTTTTGGGCATAAGCTTGATGAAGAATAGATTTAAGGGAAATGATCGTAGTTTCATTGCATTTTTCCCAATTTCACCATGCACGTGCTCCTCTTCCATGTTCAATTGCTTCATCTTCTCTTCTAGCTCCATATTTTTTTATTCATGTTTTCCATTTCCAAATCCTAATTCCTAAGCTTCCTTGGTGTAGCTTCCTAGATATATGACAATATGTTCATCTGAAACCTCCTTGTTTTTTCAATTAGAGCTTGCCAAAATTTCTCGTCCAACTAAAGGTAAGTAAATAGGTTTAGTAAGTATTTGTTGAAAACTAAAACAAGAGATAAAACATCGAAATAGAAAAGGACACGTTTATGCACTTATAAATATTCATTGGAAATTTATAATTTCTATGCAACAATGAGATCAGGGATGTAGAACCATCACTACCATCAATAGTTGCCTATCAGATTCGGGTCACCATTCGAAATATCACTATTCATCATTGCATCATTGATGATGGCATCCACCTGTATCATGTCAAAATTAGTTTTGTAGAAACTAGGATCCCCTGAACTAACCACTTCCACAATCACATTGAGGGCATATGACATATGCCCATCGTCACATGTAGGATTGTTTCAAAATGTCCCTGTTGAAATTGTCAAAAACACGGTTCTCATAGATATTGAAGTCCTTGATACCCATATTGATTACAACATCTTATTTGGATGGAGTTACATGTACGCTATGAAGGTAGTGGCATCATTAGTATTTCACACCATGATGTTCCCACACAATGGGAAAACCTTAACCATTGACCAATTAACATATGATGAGACAAGAGCATCTTGATCCCAAGATGTTGTGTCACCCTTTTTTGGGTGAAAAAATGAGTTGGTCCCTTCCTTGACCGAAGTCAGCCCAAAATGTGGAAATTATGTTGTATATTTGCAACTGCTCATTAAATTTACTAAAACCAAAGACTCCAATCTACTCTACTTCTCTGCAAAACAAAATTCACGATTGAGAACAAAAGCCATTAGCATGCAAGAAGAAACATCACAAATGCACATATATTTATCTAGGGGAAAGAAACTACTCAAAACCCCTTACTATATGGATTGCATTAATCAAAGAATCTTGAAGAGTACAATATATTTTCTCAAGTGTGAGCATAACTTACACTTGTATCTTCTATCCTCTATTTGACTGATTGAACCTGACCAATACTTAGCCAATTTAAAGACTTCCCAAGATCCTAATTCCTTGCATTGTCCCCTATTAAATAGGAAATTCCCTCATCTGGATTGTGCAATTCCTTTAGGGTATTCCTATGAATGCATTCACCATCTGTACACATTGGAATATGCTACAACTGATAGTACACTACCTTGGAATCTCCATCTCAACTGGGTAACTCGAATTCTTTGCATGAATAAGTTAATTTAGGCTAATTGATTAGTTATCTAAATGATCACTAAGTGTGATTGAAGTTACATTCCACACCTTGACCTTCCATTAGTTTCTCCAACAATTGGAACTAATTTAACTGACCATAAATCAATTTAACTAAATTAAACTGCAACAACTAAAATGAACTCAACCTAGGCTACTAAAATTTAGGAACCCATTGCACACAACTTAACTCCATGCCACTGACTCGAATGAACTGATCTGAACTCCTATTTTTTAGGAATCAACATAAGTAAACTGAAACTAAACTCATTAACTCGAATTAAGTGTTCTTAACTGAGTGAAAAGAGCCATGTCACCTAAGTTAACTCCTCTCATTTGTCTGTTGATGTGGAATTTCAAATTTCCTCAATTTTAATTAAGGAAAAATCAAAATTGAGACTTTCTTGTTGCATTTTCAACACTCCCTCTCAGTAAGAAATGGATTATTAACTATCCTTATCCTGCACCCGTGGAATGGACTGCATGCAACACCCCTCACCATTTCTACTGCTACTGCCAAATCTACAACTGAGAAGCATAAAAAAAAGAAATTGAATCAACATTGTCTACAAATGTCTACTGGGAAAACTGTGTTGTTGTTGACTCTCCTACCAAGCCTCCTGATTTGTTGTCAACACTACTCTGCACTCCTCAGTATCTAACTGACATTGATCCTCCTGCTATTGAATATTATGGGCCCTTGTATAAAGGTACTGATCCATGAGGAGAACATCTCAATGGACCCTGCCCAAATTTCTGCAACTCTTGAACTAAGGATCTACATCGCCCCACCTCACTCCTGGAGGTATGGTTGCTTGCATGGCGAAATATGATCTACTCATACTATTGTTGCTACTGCTATGTTTCTACTTCCACACTGCTATTGCAATAATGAGTTTTATCTCCCTAGATCCTAAAGTACTAGCCTCCATAGGGTTGGTCCCTCTAAAATTAGACTCCCTTTGAGTCTCGATTTCCCTGTGGGAAATCTCTCTGCCCCTCAATATTCCAATATCAATGATCGTAGATTATTTTTTTGTCACTAAACATTGGATCATTGATCTTCCCAGTAGCATCCTTCTTGCTCCATTAAGAAGTCTGCACATAGGGTCTTCTGGATCTTCCCTAAACTAGGGCTCCATAAACTCTTCCTCCTAACAGATCATTAGTTCTTTAATGATCATTGTACATGAGAAATTCAATGAATGGTTCTAATGTGATTCTTTCTTTGATACCATGTAGACAAGTTGGGTCACAACCGCATGGAGACAATGTTGTTCATGCAGTTGGAGCCCTGTAATCACACCTAGGCCATGTCATGCATGTAGTTGGGAGTCTAGGGCAATGAAAATGAGCCTCAACATAGGGTTTGGTCACTTGGGGTGGTCTTTTGTCCTGTGAGTGTCATGAGCCCTGAGGGATGTTATGAGTTGTCAGTTTGTGGTTAGTTTCTAGGCCCCATTTCCTTAACTCAAGCTTGGAGGTCAGCTCATGTCATAATAACTCTTCATGTCATGTTTACCCTGGCAGGTCGGTGAAATTGGATAAATGTGGGAGGGGGTGGTCACAAGCTCATTAGGTAGAGGTGCATTAGGGGTCAGATTGATTGAATGTTTGAATTGATGGTGTAAAGGTACCCCTTTGGGTGAGGTCAAGATGTTTTTGTAGTCTTCCATGACCTTATCCACTTGTTTATGTTGCATGGAAGAGCCATGTTTGGAGGCCATGGATGTGGCCACAATATTCTCCTTAATTTGAAAGTGAATCAAGAAGAATACAAATTTCCCATTTTGGGAGATGGCCTTACTACATTGCTTCACAAAGATCAATGAAATGGAAATAAGTAGGGCTACCTTTGATGTCATGTATATTTATGTGCCTAAAATAATAATAACACTACCAGGCCTAGACTCATACACAACATGATTCTTCCATAAGTATGGTTGGTTTAATAAAACATCACAAATTCAAGGGGATCAATATCAAACAATACCTCATCCTTGAAAGGATTGATATTGTATGGAAGGAAACAATGTTGGTTAATGAAAAGATCTCTCCCTTGGTGGAGCCACCCAATGTGTATGGTTGCGGGTGTGGTGTTGTTGGTAGGCCAAAATTCTTAATGACATCTACTGAGATGAGGCTCTTTTGACTCCCTCTATCAACAATGAAATGTAGTGGAGCACCCTTCACCCACATTTGTGAGTGAAAGAGGTTGTCACCTTCCTCCTAATCTTTGGGCTCACTTTTCTAAACCTTGTTGGTGGAAGCGGTTGCATTAAGTTCTACATCAATGATCTATTTCCCCTTATGTAGGTTTGGTTCAAAGTTAGAACTTGCATTTAATTCTAATTATTTTTTCTCAACCACTAGCATATGCCCTCTGTGACATTCTTTGGTGTTATGAGTGGGGCTCTTGTCGAACTTGCACCACTTTCCATGTGTCTTTTTGTCTTCCCATTATTATTTTTATTTGTAGCTTAGATGGGTTGTCTTATGGTGAACCCTAGATCTTCCTTTTTTTTTGCAATTATGGGATTCCCTTTCCCTAGTTCTATTTTGAAGGATTCATATATCCTGTTAGCCACCTATAAAATTTTTCATATCAAATGGTGGCTAAATAATTTTTGGAGCCTTTAAGAAACAAGTTTTATTGCTAAAAATGTTATCTCTTGAAGACTCATGAAGACATCATGCCCTCTGTTTAATCTTCACTGCTGTTTCCCTTTCAAACTCAGAAATTCTGTTGTTTTCCATGAAGAAAAGACTGTTGCAAAACTCCATTTTCCCCTTGCCTCCACTCAAAATTAACCTTCATTTTTCCCCATCAAATTCCTCTATTTTTCATTTATTCCCCTTTCCCCTCCATGAAAGTCCTTTTACAAAGTTTAAAACTCATTTTTAAACTTTGCCAAAACCCCCAAATCCATCAAAAACTGTGAAAAATTTCATAAAAAATAAGTTTTTTTGACTGTGTGCTTAAACCCCTTTGGGCTAAGCCTAAACCACTTCCCCACATGTGCCCTGGTGCTAAAACCAAGCGCTAAACTCTTTCGGCGCTCATCGCATTGGCAACAAACGATGAACGCAAGTCTTTGGGCCTTTATAAGACTTCTGATGCGATTAGCCTCTGGTTGTAAGCTCCTGATCCCCTTGTCTCATTCGCTAAACCCTAGGCCCGCAATCGGGCGCTAAACTTTGTATAAACCCATCTCCAATGCATATTTCCCTTTGTAAATTCATAAACCCACTTTTCCTAAGTTTTGGTCTAAACCCGCCAGAACAATGTTTTTTAATGAAAATGGGTAGATTGAAAAGTCCCGCATCATTTTTCCGATGTGATTGAGCCCCATTGTATAAACCCCTGCCTTCCACTTCTCTCCATATAAACCTACGCTCGGGACCAAGATTTAAAGTCCCGAAGTGCTAATCACATCAGAGAAATCCAAGTGGGTATATTGAAAAGTCCGACCTTTCCTTCCGATGTGATTGGCCCTTATACATGTAAGCCCTGGGCCTTTGTTTTCCCATATATCCACAGGCCCCCGCAGATGGGCGCCAAGCCAATACATATATATAACCCGCCCCAAGCCATAAAAACCTTTGTATTTCGTTAAATTTTGGTTTTCATATATTATAAGGGGTCCCGCTCGTTCATTGGTCGGAGCCTTTCTCCGCCTTGATCTTGGCCAATCAGACGACCCGTGCAATATCGCATCGGGAGATTTCATTAGCACGTTGAATTTTTTATGCCACCGCCGATTGGTCACCTTCTAATCCATCCTCCACCGTCGATCTAATCTGCAAATCGACGGTCCATAGCCAATCGCATTGGCACCATTCAGTTTTGTTCCCCCGTCGATCGCAACGCCCCGATTGCATCTGGGCCATCCACGTGTCAACATCGGACAGTCCAGATCAATCCTTCCGACTTTGGTTAAATTCTATACACCCCGCTTCATAATTTTTTTTGGCCAATCATAGCCGTTGATCTTCGCAGATCAACGACCCTTATTAAACCTTGCTCCGCCTTTATATTATTTCATTCAACCCACAGATCGCATCTAAGCCGTTGATTTTTTCCATCTAACGACTCATATTAACCCCGACAGGCCTACCTCCTGTGGGTCCTGCCTCCC
This sequence comes from Pinus albicaulis, assembly GCA_034641835.2. NCBI lineage: Eukaryota > Viridiplantae > Streptophyta > Pinopsida > Pinales > Pinaceae > Pinus > Pinus albicaulis. The sequence continues at coordinate 944,328,307 of CM076581.1, forward strand.
TCCAAATCTGATCTCAGCCGTCTATCTTTGATCCAACGGCTCAGATTGAAACCGCTCCTCCTCCTTCTGCCCGCACATTTATCCAATATTGCACTCGTTCTCCACCGTCAGATCTGAGACCCCAGATCTAATGGCCAGCGTGTGTTTTTGCATAACTTCAAGAGCGAAGATTAATTTCCTGAGGGCTGCACGAAATGGGTGGTATTCAAATGCCACGTGTCAGGCAGGAATGCATATCGCGTTCAAAAAGGCAAAACCGCCTCCCCGCCCTTTCACCACGCGAAACCCGTGGTTTTCTCCTCCGAAACCACTTTTCCCATTTACATTGTGTGTCATCGAGCGTGCTCCCCGTCGTTGATCTCTGCAGATCAACGGCTTGGATCTAATCCCCTGTTACACATCACCCTCCGCCTTCTACCAAAGGTTTTTACAGATCAACTACAACCATTGATCTCTAAGGCCTTTTTTCATTCGATGGCCCAAGATCGTTTGGAAATCCCGAATTTCATTTTAAAGCTTTTCCTCCACCAAAGGGTATTTTAACCTATTTCCTTCGTATTTCTTCGCTTTTTCCACCTTGTTGTTATAAAGCAACTCATTTGGTTTGTATGACCACAACCAATCCTGACCTTTGATTCGACATGAATCAATGGCTCTGACTTAAAACTCCACCACTTGTTGATCAACCGCTTCACTTTTTGATCTTTGCAAGCAATCTCCACCATTGGATGCTACCATCCAACGGCCATGCTCCTAACCACGACCTCCAAAGTAGTTTTTTACCCAATAATGCGGGGTTTTTTACCTAATAATGCGGGATTTCTTAATTTTTATTTTTATTTTTCAGGTGTTGAATGGTTTTTCCATTATATCAAAGGGAAACCAAAGGCCGAGGATGACGATCTCCCATGCCTTTGTACATAAAGAAAAATCATTCCACGGGGTTCAAACTTCACATTTCGTCAATGCTTCATGGGCATTGATGCCATATGAGCCCTTTGCGGCACCTGCACATCAACAAGACACAGACAATTAAATCAAAGCCAAAGAGTATCAACGTTGGAGAATTACATCAAGCCAGAACTAAAGGTTAAATATTATTTCCACAGTTTAATGGATTACGGCTAAGATCGACTATCAAAAGCCTAATCCACTAAATTAAACACAGTTAAAGACAAATCAAGAATATTTATCAGACAAAGGATGCCTCCACTGCCACATCAGAGGCAAATTGATTCCTCTCAGCTACCTAATGCCACCTGTAGCCTCACAGCATTCACCAGAGGCCGAGTAATGACCAGAACAGAGGATATTTTCCTCACGATAGCCGAACAGTTAATTTGGCTGAAGAACTTATTGCAAAATATCTGCTGAGTTACTACAGAGCTGACACAGAACCTCAAAGTCAACAAAATCATCCCATCGAGCTTAAATACTTAATGTAAACCAATTAATACAGGAAAATGTCTGTAAACTTCTCCATTGAGCCCCTCAAAGGCTGAGAAGTACTAAATCTGTATTAATTGAACCCTTAGATCTTTTCTCTTTCGACCTCCTCATCCTTCTATAAAATCTTATTGAGGGGTTCATTTTAAACGTTGGTTGCAGAACTTTGAATTATACTTGAGCTTGAAACTTCTACTTGTAAATAGTGTTCACGGGCTCTTGAAGCTCTGCTTGTGATTAAATAAGTTAGGCTGAGAAGTGAAGATGATCGCTGAATTGAAACATTGGACTTGAAGCTGTAACTGGTTTGAAGCATCAATACAAGCTGATTTATGGGATCCTGGTCTATATCACTGGTGAAGTGCCCCTTTCTTTGTTATTGTTTTTCCTTCCATGTATGCCATATTTTCCATTATTCTCTGATAAAGAACAACAAGCATAGAGTTAGGACTTACTATTTACAATACCCTTCTCTGACTGATAAGCTTTATCTCAATTTTTTCTTCTAATTTATTTATTTAAGAATGATTCAATACAGTTTAAGCAGTTAGGAATGCTGGCGTTCCCTCGTCCTACTCTTTGCTTTAAACATTATTCTTGAATGTTATTTTCATTATTTTCTTATTAAAGTTAGACTATAAAAGTGATGGTGAGCCCTGTTTTCTAGCTTCTATTCTCCAAAGGCAATTATGAAAGTTTCCCTTAGTGTTTGCTGAAAGCAGACTAGGTTTAAAAGTACCTTATCTAGTCTTAAGTTGCATTTTGTTTCTCTGATGTGTTCTTCATCCTTTCTGAAAGTAATTATGCGGATTACTGGATTGTTTGTCTCTTGAGTTATCTTTAATATGAGCTTGTCCAAAGGGGTTTATGGTGAGCCCTACCCTTTGGTTGGTTTTAAACAGTTGCTTAAAGGCTTTTTCTTGTTTGGACTGACTATAAATCCTTGTTGAAATTATTATCAGTTTCCACCCCTCTAACACTTTTATTTTTTCCATTCCATCATTTTATCTCAAAGATTTTGTGATATAGATGATTTGCCCCTTGGATCACTCTTGAATTGTTGCACAATTAAAAGCCCTATTATGACTCCATAGCCCAATGGACTAAAAACCAACGTTATATCTATCTTTTTAGCCAAAACTTGTTCTGATTGCTTGCAACTTCACACCTTTGAAAATTTTTCCATTTAGGACTTTCCACCCAAATAATAATCATGCTCAACCATCCAAAACAAAACAAAACCCTCGACCTTCATAGCTAGCCTAATATCATACCCACAAGAAATTTAAAGATAAATCAATCTTTGCACTTTATTGGAGAGATCCCTCTCTAGATTCAGGAGGGCTAGATCCTAGAATCCCAAAGTGGTTGAAATAGTGTTCTCTCTGCAGTTTGACTTTGCCAATCTTGCAAATTACAGGGAGCTAACATTTCTAGCAACTCCGCTGGGGAATTTGAGTTATTTTCTTGTTGAATATTTTAAATATCTCAGAAACCCTTGACTCACTAAACATTTGGCATATTAGCCAGTTGAGCCACCAGCAACTAACATCTTTTGGCGACTCCACTGAGGACTGAGCCAAATTTCATCTTAGGTTCCCTTAAACACTTCATAAAACATTATGAGTACAAGCAGCCCTTTCAAGCACTACCAAACCAACAATAACCATGATTAAACTTGTTTGAATCAGTGAAAAACTAGGCAAACCCTAGGATTCTCATAAGAGTTTATCAAACCTTGAAGGATCAGCTAGCTTAGCCATAAGAGTAGACTGTTTTTGTTTCATAACCATAGCTAAGTTTTGAAACAGATTTAGGACATTCTTAAAGAACCAATAGAACTGAAAAATAACTCAGAAAACCCAAAATATTTCAGATTGGTATTCAATAAACATGGTGGTGGACCATAAAACCTTTTACCTCCAATAGAGCTAAAAAATTCCACTTGGCGACTCCACGAATCCTAAACAGACCTTAAGACTCCACTAGGAAAACCCATTATCATTATAACATCATTTAAACTCAGTTAGAGGTTGCTAGGATTAAAGTTTTCTTATTAACAGATCATTTAACCTCTTAAAGATTGTCATATCTGGTTAAGTTATTCTTGTTTAGTTGAGTCTGTAAAACACAGCATAATGGCTCTTAGAAGGATTCATACTAGAGCTTACCCTAACCCAAACCCACTTGAGATAGTTGATAACCCAGAAAGTATCCTTAGGAAGTCTCCTAAGATTAAATTTTCAACTGTTTTCAGATCACCCTTGAGAGCTAATTCAGTTCCTGAAAACCTTGCATCTCTACAAGAATCACATGGTGGTGGAACCATAAAACATTTTACCTCCTTAGGAGCTAAAAGCTTCCACCTGGTGACTCCACACTCTGAAACTTCCAAAAGACCAAATGAATCCACTAGTAGAAGACCTCGAACTGATTGAACAGACACAGTGACCTCTTTTTCTAATCTACAGACATGGATTTAGATATAGACCCAGATGAAAAACATATGGTCATGATGGAAAAATTGATGTACATACTTGGAAGAAGGGTGGATAGGTTTATGGCTAATCTAAACGATGGTGATCCAGAGCGTCATATGCCTTCCCCTCAACAAACGCAAACTCTACCACTCCAAGACATGTACGATCAACAAGATTATAGAGAAAATAATCAAGAAAATTTTCTAATCGCGATGGAAAATATGATGTATATGCTTGGGAAGAGAATGGATAGGTTGATGGCTAATATGAAGATTGATGATCTGGAGCAAGCTATGCTTTCCCCTGATAAAACGCAAGCCCAATCACCTCGAGATCAAGACAATGACCAAGATATGTATTATGATCAGAACCATATAGAAGATGATGAAAAAACTTATAAAGAAAGCAATAAAAAAGGTGGTCAAGAAATTTTTGATTGCCTTCCTATGTCTTGTACTATGCTGATAAGAGATATTCACAATCAAATTTAAAATACTAATAGTGAGCAGTGCTTCGAGGAAACAGCTAGCCATCAGGTTACAATAGAAAATCCTCAAAGTTTCCCTGCAAGCACAAGTCAAGATCTCCTAGAAGAGGCCCAAGAAAACATCCAACCTCAAAATCAGCCTTTACAAGAGACAGAGAACTGCTGTACTTCTGTTCAAAGGGACATAGAAATATTTTCCCCGGTGACAGAAGAATAGTTAGATCAGAATATTAATAAACAGTTAGTCTCTAAAGATTATTGCGATACAAGTACTTTTTCTCGTTCACGTAGAGAATTTTGTTGTAAAGATGCAGAAAGTTCTGTTGTTGGTCATAAGAAAAAGGGTAGTTCTTTTTCTGTTTATACTGAAAGAAAAATCTCTCCTTTGATAGAAGAACGAATTGATCAAATACTAACAAAACAACTACCCTCCAAACCATCATCTCAACCAAACATTCATGAACATGGTGCCCATTCCATAGAACAAACCAATGGCACTTAAAACAAAGAGGATAGTAAAGAAATTAATGATAATACTGAAGCTAGTCCTCTTTGGCATATGAATTTTGATGGGTTATGTACTAAAACTAATGCAGGTGCAGGAATATGGCTTTACAATATAGGAAATAATTATTCAGAAGCCCATTCATACAAATTGAACTATCAATGCACAACTGACATAGTAGAATATGAGGCACTCCTCTTAGGGCTACATTTATTAAAAAAAATAGGAGCCCAGAAGATGAAATTTCATGGAAACGTGGAATTGGTAATTAAACAAGTGAAAGAAGAATGCATGGTTAAACATCCCAGACTTAAAGCTTATAATGATGATACCATAGATTTATTGAAATCTTTTAAATATTTCCAACTTATCCTTGTTCCTAAAGACCAAAACAGTTTTGCTAGTGGATTATCTTTTGTGGCTAGTACATGTCTAAGACCTTGGGAGAGCAAACAATACACAATTCAAGAAAAATTCAGACCAACTGTCCCATACAATAAAAGATACTGGCAAAATTTTGAAGGAGAAAAACGAATAGAAGACTATCCTACTGAGGATATACCATATTTTTAAGAAGAGACTTCTCCCTTCACTAATGTCAATCTGCCATTCAAAGAACCTGAAGTTATGTCAGAAGTAAGCATAGATTTAAAGAAAGAAGACATTTCACTATTTTCTATTTTGCAGGTTAAGGATGATGATGCTTCCAAGCAACATTCTAAAGACATAGTCCTCATAGCTGAAGTCTTAGAAGCAGACAATCTACCAGACATGAAGGTCCAAAAAGAAGAGAACCTTCATCTTTTATTTATTGATCCTTTGGAAGAGTGTGTGGAAGTCCTAACTGGCTCAATTTATCAAGCATGGATCCTTTGCAAGAGCCAAAGACATGAGAAGCTGTCACCTTCTGTGATAGCCTTGGTTTTGAAGTTTCATCTTCAAAATGTACTATGGATACCTCTGACAAGCAGCCATAGTTTCTTCTTCTTTTTGACATTACTCAACTGGCTACATTGGCACTTTTGTATCATATAAGGATGTAAATACTCCAAGTTAGAATAGGTTAGATAGGAATGTCAATATAGCTCAGTTTTGAGCTTTTTAGATAGTTGTTGATTTTTGTCTCCAAAGAAAAATCAAAAATACAAAAAACAGCAAAAGCTAGAAAAGAGGGCAGATTGAAAAAACAATAAAGGTACAACCCCATACCAAAAAAGAGAAACAAATCTGAAAGTGTGCAAGCTTAAATGCCACTCCTGAAAAACACACTCCTAGTTAGTCATACAGCCTAATCATGGCTAACTAGTTTTAAATTTACTGTTGATAGGTTAGTGAATTTGATTTGCCAAACAACTTAATCTTGGCTTATTAGTTAAGTAGATTAGGTTAGAAATTAAAGGTTAAAACAAGCTCAAAATCCGAACCTTAGTTTTCAAAAGAGAAATGACTCCTATCTGTTCTAATTTTGAGTCAAAATCAGAGGTAAAACTGGTTCTAATCATCTTAAAATCTAAACCAGTTGATAAAGGAAAAACAGCTCAAACAGAAGTAAAAAACAGAGCTGAAAAAAGAGAAGGCCATGCTTTGAACTTTCAGATCTTAAGCCTTCCATTTTGATTTAATTTTCTGTAAAATAATATCTATGTGCAACTTGTTTTTTATGCCATAGATTAGCAACAGGTTGGACTGTTTGATCCTGACTTGTGTGCTTTTAAATTTCTGTTCTAGAAAATAGTGAATGAAAATCTGTTAGACTGTTTAAACCTAACAGATTAGTAGATTAGGTAGAGAAGCATTATGAACTCAATTAGGTAGAGAAGCATTATGAGTTTGCCAATCCAAGTGCACTCTAAAGAAGAAAAAATGTTAGATCAGTAGGATTGGGTAGGTAGAAATCTTGTGTTGATGAAGTTCCATTAATTTTTCATGGCTGCTAACATTTTCAAAACAGAAGAAGATCATCAATGTAAAGAAAGTTGCAGCCCAATGGATGAGGCACTAATCAGCCCCCCAGAGAATGCAAGTTTGAAGTTCTTGATGCCTTAAAGAAGGCACCATCCCCAAGTGGAGCCACTGTTAGCCACCTATAAAATTTGTCATATCAAATGGTGGCTAAATCATTTTTGGAGCCTTCAAGAAACAAGTTTTATTGCTAAAAATGTTATCTCTTGAAGACTCATGAAGACATCATGCCCTCTATTTAATCTTCACTACTGTTTCCCTTTCAAACTCAGAAATTCTGTTGTTTTCCATGAATAAAATATTGTTGCAAAAATCCATTTTCCCCTTCCCTCCACTCAAAACTAACCTTCATTTTTCCCCATCAAATTCCTCTATTTTTCATTTATTCCCCTTTCCCCTCCATGAAAATCCTTTTACAAAGTTTAAAAATCATTTTTAAACTTTGCCAAAACCTCCAAATCCATCAAAAACTATGAAAAATTTCATAAAAAATAAGTTTTTTGACTGTGTGCTTAAACCCCTTTGGGCTAAGCCTAAACCACTTCCCCACATGTGCCCTGGCACTAAAACCAAGCGCTAAACTCTTTCGGCGCTTATCGCATCGGCAAAAAACAATGAACGCAAGTCTTTGGGCCTTTATAAGACTTCCGATGCGATTAGCCTCTGGTTGTAAGCTCCCAATCCCCTTGTCTCATTCGCTGAACCCTAGGCCCGCAATTGGGCGCTAAACATTGTATAAACCCATCTCCGATGCATATTTCCCTTTGTAAATTCATAAACCCACTTTTCCTAAGTTTTGGTCTAAACCCGCCAGAAAAATGTTTTTTAATGAAAATGGGTAGATTGAAAAGTCCCGCATCATTGTTCCGATGCGATTAAGCCCCATTGTATAAACCCCTGCCTTCCGCTTCTCTCCATATAAACCTACGCCCAGGACCAAGATTTAAAGTCTCGAAGTGCTAATCACATCGGAGAAATCCAAATGGGTAGATTGAAAAGCCTAACCTTTCCTTCCGATGCGATTGGCCGTTATACATGTAAGCCCTGGGCCTTTGTTTTCCCATATATCCGCAGGCCCCCGTAGACGGGCGCCAAGCCAATTCATATATATAACCTGCCCCAAGCCATAAAAACCTTTGTATTTCGTTAAATTTTGGTTTTCGTATATTATAAGGGGTCCCGCTCATTCATTGGTTGGAGCCTTTCTCCACCGTTGATCCTGGGCCAATCAGATGGCCCGCGCAATATCGCATCGGGAGATTTCATTGGCGCGTTGAACTTTTTATGCCACCCCCGATTGGTCACCTTCCAATCCATCCTCCACCGTCCATCTGATCTGCAGATCGATGGTCCACAACTAATCGCATCGGCACCATTTAGTTTTGTTCCCCCACCGATCGCAAAGCCCCGATTGCACCTAGGTTGTCCACGTGTCAACATCGGACGGTCCAAATCGATCCTCCCGACTTTGGTTAAATTCTATACACCTCGCTTCATAATTTTTTTTGGCCAATCACAGCCGTTGATCTCCACAGATCAATGGCCCTTATTAAACCTTGCTCCGCCTTTATATTATTTCATTCAACCCACAGAACGCATCTAAGCTGTTGATTTGTTCCATCTAACGGCTCATATTAACCCTATCAGGCCTACCTCCTGTGGGTCCTGCCTCCTTCCAGATCTGATCTCAGCTGTCTATCTTTGATCCAACGGCTTAGATTGAAACCGCCCCTCCTCCTTCCGCCAGCACATCTATCCAATATCGCGCTCGTTCTCCACCATCAGATCTGAGACCCCAGATTTAACATCCAGTGCGCGTTTTCGCGTAACTTCAAGCGCAAATATTAATTTCCTGAGGGCTACGCGAAATGGGTGGTATTCAAATGCCACGTGTCGGGTGGGATATCACGTTAAAAAGGCAAAGCCGTCTCCCTGCCCTTTCACCACACGAAACCCGTGGTTTTCTCCTCCGAAACCACTTTTCCCATTTACATTGTGTATCATCGCGCGCGCTCCCCGCCATTGATCTCTGCAGATCAACGGCTTGGATCTAATCCCCTGTTACACATCACCCTCTGCCTTCTACCAAATGTTTTTACAGATCAACTACAACCATTGATATCTAAGGCCTTTTTTCATCTAACGGCCCAGGATCGTTTGGAAACCCCAAATTTCATTTTAAAGCTTTTCCTCCGCCGAAGGGTATTTTAACCTATTTCCTTCGTATTTCTTCGCTTTTTCCGCCTTGTTGTTATAAAGCGACTCATTTGCTTTGTATGATCACAACCAATCCCGACCGTTGATTCGACATGGATCAATGGCTATGACTTAAAACTCCACCTCTTGTTCATCAACCGCTTCCCTTTTTGATCTTTGCACACAATCTCCACCGTTGGATGCTGCCATCCAACGACCATGCTCCTAACCACGACCTCCAAAGCAGTTTTTTACCCAATAATGCGGGATTTCTTAATTGTTTTTTATTTTGCAGGTGTTGAATGGTTTTTCCATTATATCAAAGGGAAACCAAAGGTTGGGGATGACGATCTTCCACACCTTTGTACATAAATAAAAATCATTCCACGGGGTTCAAACTTCACGTTTCGTCAATGCTTCATGGGCATTGATGCCATATGAGCCCTTTGCGGCACCTGCACATCAACAAGACATAGAAAATTAAATCAAAGCCAAAGAGTATCAGCGTTGAAGAATTAAATCAAGCCAAAGATAAAGGTTAAAGATTAATTCCACAGTTTAATGGATTACGGCTAAGATCGACTATCAAAAGCCTAATCCACTAAATTAAACACAGTTAAAGACAAATCAAGAATATTTATCAGACAGAGGATGCCTCCACTACCACATCAGAGGCAAATTGATTCCTCTCAGCTACCTAATGCCACCTGTAGCCTCACAGCATTCACCAGAGGCTGAGTAATGACCAGAACAGAGGATATTTGCCTCACGACAACCGAACAGTTAATTCAGCCAAAGAACTTATTGCAAAATATCTGCTGAGTTACTACAAAGATGACACAGAACCTCAAAGTCAACAAAATCATCCCACCAAGCTTAAATACTTAATGTAAACCAATTAATATAGGAAAATATCTATAAACTTCTCCATTGAGCCCCTCAAAGGCCGAGAAGTACTAAATCTGTATTAATTGAACCCTTAGGTATTTTCTCTTTTGACCTCCTCATCCTTCTATAAAATCTTATTGAGGGGTTCATTGTAAACATTGGTTGCAGAACTTTGAATTATACTTGAGCTTGAAACTTCTACTTGTAAATAGTGTTCACGGGCTCTTGAAGCTCTGCTTGTGATTAAATAAGTCAAGCTAAGAAGTGAATATGATCGCTGAACTGAAACATTGGACTTGAAGCTGCAATTGGTTTGAAGCATCAATACAAGCTGAATTATGGGATCTTGGTCTATGTCGACGATGATGTTATTTCTTATTGTAAATTGTTATTTTATTTCTGTTTTTCGCTTTTTCCATCTTCTCTGATAAAGAACAACAAGCATAGAGTTAGGTTTTATTGTATATTAGTACCTTTCTCTGACTGATAGGCTTTATCTACATGTTTTCTTCCAGATTGTGTTGTTTAGGGATGATTTAATTCAAATTAAGCAGTTAGGAATGCTGGCTTTCCATCGTCCTATTGTCTAAAGTTGAATGCTGTTCTTAAACGCTATTTTCAGTTTATGTTAAGTAGAGATGAACTAAGGAAGCAATGGTGAGCCCTGTCCTTTAGTTTTATCCCAAAAGACTATCTGAAAGTTTCCCTAAGAGTGTGTTGAAAGCAGGCTAGGTTAAAAGTCCCTACCTGATCTTAGACCCTTCTTTGTTTTCTTATGTGTTTGTCTTGAAAGTATACAAAGTAAAGCAGAGCTAGGGAAGTTTATGGTGAGCTCTGTCCCTTAGTTTCTTCTCCAACAGTTGCTTTTAAAGTTTCCCTTCGTGTTTAAATGTTTTTCTATTGAAAGTGCATCAAAAGCTGGCTACTTTCGAAGTACTTACAAGATCTTAGATTACTTTTATGTCTTTCTTAAGTGCATGCCAAAATCAGGATAGTTTCAAAGTACTTACTTGATCTTAGGCTGCTCTTTGTTCTTCATTTGTTCAAATTCCCCTTCTTGTTATACCATTTCATTCCATAAAATCAACTTTAAAGAGATCCTTAGATATAGATGACTTACCCCATGGACCACTCTTGAACCTTGTTGTTTCAATTAAATCCTATTATGACTCCATAGCCCAATGGACTGAAAACCAGCGTTATATCTATCTTTTTAGCCAAAACTTGTTTTGATTGCTTGCAACTTCACACCTTTGAAAATCTTTCCATTTAGAACGTTCCACTCAACTAATAATCATGCTCAACCATCCAAAAACAAACAAAAACCTTGGCCTTCATAACTAGCCTAATATCATACTCAAATCCTTTAAAGATAAATCCATCTTTGCACTTTATTGGAGAGATCCCTCTTCGGATTCAGGAGGGCTAGATCCTAGAATCCCAAAGTGGTTGAAATAGTGTTCTCTCTGCAGTTGGACTTTGCTAATATTTCTAATTACAAGGAGCTAACATATCCAAAGTCTCGTTTCTTCCATTTAAATTTTTACTTTATTTTGACAACATATTGGTATGTTACACCAAGCAAGGAGACGTCCGTGAATTTCATTTTTTTCTAGATGTATCTATGAAAACAACCATGGTACTTGAGCACATGATGTCGCTCATATTATTTAATACTCAGCTTGGTGTGCAATCTATGAAAGATATTTTTGAACTATGGAACTACTTGGTCCATTTCCTATTGTAGTTCGGTCTATCTCATGTACTAGTCTTCATAGCTTCCAAGAGGCTAATATTGTTCCATAACAACATCCCTAACATTGTCCCAAGTGGGTGCAACTGAAAATACTGTGGATTCTTTCGTTGCACTTTTTTCAAATTGAGTTTCCCACCAATCCTTGACATGGGGAGTAGCCTTAAGGAGTTTCAAGGTAAAATTTTCTCTGTTGGAAAAATTGTGGAGCAAAAATATCCTTCTAGCATATTTAACCATTTTTCTAGCATATCTGCATCTATTTGGCCTTCAAATATAGGAATATCAAAATTAACTTGTACCATAAATGGGATGACCCTTCTAAAGTAGCCAATTGATGAAGATGTGTTTCCTATTGGCACCCATCGAAGGATTTAGGAAAAATTATCCATCTCGTTCATTTGTTGCCTGAGGGTTCTTCGAGCAACAATTTGATAAGATTTTTGATTCCCTTGTCTTTATTTTATTTTTCCACGAGAGGTCATTGGTTTTGGCGAGGATGGTCTTGCAAGTGCTCAAGTAGTTTGAGTTCCAACTCCTTCTACCCTGACCTCATTGGGGACATGGAAAAAAAATAGATAAAAACATACCACTCTGATACCGTTGATCTTAATTTATGAATGGAATGAAATGAGATGCATATTTATAACAAAAACACAGATATACTTTAAAACTTGACTTCTATTAATAAATGGAAAATGTTGAAACTATGCAAATGTAGATAGAAAACAAACTAGCTCAAATAGTGGTAGCTTATCTTTGAGAAGAGATGTCACAGTTGCACGCCTTTGTTGTATTATGTTACAATGAGGATCAACAACCATTTTATCATAAAGAAGCAACAAGAAACCCTAAACATTAAAAAAATTAACCCTAGGAGATGAAGCGCTAAAGGCTTTTGGGCCTCCATGGGGTGAGTCTGAATCTCAACTTCCTGGGGTCATAACTTTGGACTATGATATTTTTTTTTGGGTGCACAATAGCTCGTTGGAAAGGTCTATCTGAGAAGTACATTTTTCGACTATTGACAACAATGTATGATTATTTTTATATATTTTTCCCTATATAAATTATGATTTATATTTTCAATTTGTCATGAAGGTTTAATACAAATCATAAGACAAAAACCTACTCTACTGCTCTGCGGACATTAATTCACAATTTAGAGAAAAAAATTTAGACATGCAATAAGAAATCACACACATGCAATAAGTATTTTTCCAGGGGAAATAAATCTGCTAAAAATCCCACACCTGCTTTCATTATATCAGAAGAATATAGATGTATTGCAATTTCTTTGCTCAGCCGAGCACAACCTATAAGTGCATAAACTATCTATCTGCTCACTGAATGCCTCTAATGCAAAATTAGTCAAAATTTTACTCTACTTGAGCTCCTATTTCCTTGTGTTCTTTCTTGAGGAATTATACCCCTATTATTTAGGAAATTCCTCCAATTGATTGCACAATTCCTTTAGGTTGATCATATGACTGCATGCAACACCTATACACTCAAGGCTAGTCTACAACTGATGTTAAACTGCCTTTGAATCTCCACCAAGCCTCGGGAGCTCAAATTTTCTGCATGCACTAGCTATTTTGGGACTATTAATCAGATAACTAGATGATCAAATATTTTGAATAAAGTCCTACTGCACAACTTAAATCTCCAACAGTTGGAACTAGTTTAACTAAAAACAACCTTAGATAACTGACCTTGATTGCTACAAAATATAAATCACACATGATTAATTGAACTATAACTCCTCCAGCTTGAATTTACTATGTAAAATTGGTGACACAAGCCATGTCACACAAGTTAACATCATCCAAGTTGTCTGCTAATGTGGAAATTTGAATTTTCTCAATTTAATCGAGGAAAAATCAAATTGAGAATTTCTTGCTGCATTTTTCAACACTCACTCTCAGCAAGAAATGGATTATCAACCACCCTTATCTTGCACCTATGGAACTCAAAATTCCCTCTTGACAAGGCCTTTGTCAAAATGTTAGCATCTTGTTCCTCTGTTAAAATGTATTACAACAATGTGATCTGCCTCTGCACATAATCTCGTAAATCGTGATACGAGATATCTGTATGCTTGGATCGATCGTGAAAAACAGGATTCTCAGAGATCTTTATGCAAATTTGATTATCACAATAGATCATAGTTGGATCCATCATCTGACAAAAAAATAAAACGAGTATCTTTCTCATCTAGATCACCACACACGTTTCTTGATTGGAATCCATGTATTATTCTTCTGTCGAGCTAAGTGCCACATATCTCTACTTCATGTTGTACCAAGAAATTATTGCGAACCCAACACTAAAAATTCTACCTGATGTACTCTTTTGGTTTGATGGACTCCCCTCTTAGTTAAGAATCCTACACAAATCTCTTAGCTTCCCTTTTTCTCTTCCTACCTTCTCTGGATGGTTCTGCTTGAGTGGTTGTCTCCAGTATCTTCTCCTTAATTTGTGGCTGATCCACAACTTCTTTAGGCTCTCCCTTTGGAGCTAAGAGCTCCTCTTCCAGTGAGAACTGAATCTCCCTCTCAAGAGAGCACCACATCAATTTCTCCTCATAAAATTTTGCATCCCTTCGCTCAACTGTCATTTTGAGGGATGACAAGTACACAAGATAGATGTGGGGGTTTTCTGTGTAACCCACAAATACCCCCAATTCTATTTTCGAATCTAGCTTCTTCCTTGATTATTTGGAGACATGGTAATAGATAAAGGCTACAAAAATCCTAAAGTGTGACACATTTGGCTTTCTCCCCGAGAAAGCCTCCTCTAGTGTAATCATGCTCAGAATCCGATGAGGACTCTATTTCTACAAATATATTATTGTGTTTCATGCCTCGACCCACAAGTACAGAGGTAGGCCTTGGCCATGAAACATCTCCCTCACTGCTCCCATAATGCTACGGTTCTTCTCTTAGCCATCCCATTCTACTATGGGTTGTGGAGTGTTTTCAACTCTCGTCGAATTCCTTCTTTTGCACATACATTTTTAGATTCATTCGACACATACTCACCTCCATTATCACTCTTGAGAAGCTTCACCTTCTTACTAGTTTATTTCTCAACCAGTGCCTTGAATTCTACAAACTTGGAGAATGTCTTATCTTTCTTCCTCGTGTAGAAGATTCAACACTTCCATGAGATTTTATCAATAAAAATGACAAAATATTTGTGCCTGATAGTGGAGGCTATCAAGAAAGGTCCACATGCATCAGAGTGGATCATTTCAAGGTCTGCATGTGTTGTTTTTTCCCACTCATGGAAAGTGGATTTTGTGTACTTCCCCAAGGTACATCCTTTGCATACATCCTATTGCTCAAGTTCTCCTTTGGGGAGGCATGTGCTTATATAATACATAATCTTCAAGGCACCATGATGCAAATGGAAAAGTATTATATGCCAAAGTTCACCGACATCATGGCTTTGCACCCTCTCTGCCTTAGTGCTTAATGCAACATGATCCTCCACATATAGCTTATAAAAGTTCTTCACATGAACCCTGATATGATTCACCTGTCCCGTGGTTATGTGTCTCAGGAATTCCTTTCCTTTGTTGAAGATCACATCATAACCACATTCTTCCAAAACAACAATAGAGATGAGGTTTTTCTTTAGGACTAGAACGAACATGACATCCTTAAGCTCGAGGGGGGAGCCTGAATCCCTATGAAAGGAGATTGTACCAACCCGGTCGTTTTATACCTTTCATCATCCCCCATCTCGATGTGCATCTGCAAGTATTTCTCTTCCAGGTCACTGAAAAAAGTCTCTATTCCACATCATGTGGAACGAGGCACCTGAGTCCAAGTACCACACACTCCCCATCAGTGTGTTGGATATGCATGCAATGAGGGTAAATTCAAGCTTGAACTGTGAAGCTAAAGCTTCAATTGTTGCTCCTCCTGAGGTCTTCTTGCTTGATTGTTTTTGACACTTCATGGCATAATGATAAAATTCATGCCAACAATGGAAACATTTAATTTTTGAAAAATATTTCTTCTTGCCCCCTTGACTAGATTTTGGTTTAGATTTGGATTTCTTCCCTTTTCCCTTCTTTGATTTTCCATCCAATGCAATTTTTTCTTCATCCTCACCCTTGGATGAAGTCTCATCTCTGGTATTCCACTTAATTTCCTCCTGTACCAAATCGGACCATAAGCGCTCCCTATTTGGTAGTTTCTCCCTCCTATTCATTGAATCTTAACAACTATGTTAGCTCTTGGGAAGGACCAAAAGGGTTAGGCTTACAAAGTATTCCTCTGGGACATTAAATCCGACCCCACCAAGTTCATAATGACACTGCGTAAACTTGATCAGATACTATGGAATTGTGTCATTTTTCTACATCTTGATACTTCGAATTTTATCCTTGAGCCTCAGATTCCTATGGTCATTATTATTCTTGAACAATTTTTTTAGTGCTTTCCACATTGCCAATGGAGTTTCTTTTCCATGTATATTTGATACAATGTGATCCTGTACTCCCTCCATGATGATTCTCCTCACCTTAGCTACATCTTTTTTCCATTGAGTAAGGTTCTTAGCATTGGATGCTTGTGGTTTTGCAACACCTAATTTGATGTATTCTAGAAACCCATTGTCATCCACTACCACCTTCATGTGATCCTTCCATGAAAAAAAATTAGAGGTTCCTTACAATGCATACTCTAGGCTTAGTGCACTGAAGGCCATCTTCTCAGTTTTGAAGAAATCCTCCAACATTGATCTCCAAATTCGAGCCTCTTGAGAAACAACTTCGAAATTTTTGCTCTAATGTGAATCTTTCTTTGATACCATGTAGAAATTATGATTTATACTTACAACTTCTCATGAATTTTTAATAAAAATCACAATATACAAACCTACTCTATTGCTCTGCGAACATTAATTCACAATTTAGAAGAAAAATTTTAGACATGCAATAAGAAATCACACACATGCAACACATACTTTTCCTAGAGAAAGAAATCTTCTAAAAATCAAATGCCTTCTTGCATTCAATCAAAATAATAGAGATGTATTACAATTTCTTTGCTCAACTAAGGACAACCTACAAGTGCATAACCTATATTTATTCTCCTTGAAGGCCTCCGACCCAGACTTAGTCAAAATTTTCCTCTGCTTGAGCTGCTATTTCCTTGCATTGTTCCTTAAGGAATTAGCCTCCCTATTATTTATAAAATTCCTCAAATTGATTATGAAATTCTTTTAGGATGATCATATAATTGCATGCAATACCTATAAACTCAAGAGTAGTCTACAATTGATGTTACACTGCCTTGGAATATCCACCAAGTCTGGGGAACTCAAATTCTCTGCATGCACTAGCTATTTTGGGTTGATTAATTAGTTAACTGGATGATCACTAAGTTTGACTAAAGTCCTACTACACAACTTGACCCTCCACTAGTTCCTCCAACAATTGGAACTAGTTTAACTTGAAACAACCTTAGATAACTGACATTGATTTCTACAAATTAGAAATCACTCATTCTTGATTGAACTCAAACTCCTCCAACTCAAATTTACTGAGTAAACTGGGTGACAAAAGCCATTTCACACAAGTTAACATCATCCAAGTTGTCTGTTGATGTGGAATTTCGAATTTTATCAATTTAGTCAAGGCCAAATCAAATTGAGAATTTCTTATTGCATTTTTCAGCATTCCCAAAAAACACCATTTAGGGCCTCAAAATAACTATGGATGTTTAGGAACTAAAAATTTCCAAAATATAAAATTGTGTTGTGAGCGAGTGGAATGGGTAGGTGGCCGCCAATATCCATCTAGATTAAAACTATGGACAAGGAGTAAAACTCCCCCATTAAGAACCAATCTTTGGATTTGGTTTTGGTTCCTTCATATCGTAAGTTTTTCAAATGCAAGTGTGGTTATAGAACAAATAAAGTAGCAAATGGACTTGTGAAAAAATATAAAGCACGGTTGGTATTCAAAGGCTTTTAACAGGTTTGTGGCGTCAATTATGGTTAAACCTTTGGTCCAATGGCCAAAATGGGCTTTATTAAATTAACTCTTTCCATTTAGTAGAAAGAAGGTCGTAGGTTCACTATATGGATGTGATGAATTCATTTCTTTGCGGTGATCTCAAAAAGGAAATTTACATGGAGAAACCACAAGGGTATGTAAAGAATTATCTTTAGTTTTCCAACTCAAGAAGTTTCTCTATGGCCTCAGGTAAGTACCTAGAGAATGGTATAATAAAATGGATTCCTATTTTCTCTCTCTAATTTCATTCAATGTATATTTCATCCAAATGTTGAACATCTAAAATCATCTAACTCTCTATTAATCATAATGCACTATGTAAATGATCTACTAATCACGGGAAGTTCAACCTCAACCATTGTTGCGGTAAAAAACATTTTGCATGACAGGTTTGCCATGAAAAATATGGGTATATTGCACTTCTTCCTTGGAGTAGAAATCAAATATAATGATTTAGGGATCAAAATTACTCAATCCAAGTATGTGAGATATCTCTTAGTTTGCTTCACATGTCTGACTACAAGCTAGCAACTATACCTTTCATATCTAGGGTACACCTTAAAGATGGAAATGATACACTTTTGGTTGATAGCACTATGTACATATAACTTGTGGGGAGTCTCCTCTATCCCACTCACTCTCATCCAAATCTCTGATATGCAGTAAGCATAGTTTCCATATACATGTAGGAGTTCCATGGGATGCATTGGAAGGTTGCTAAGCACATACTCAGACATGTCTAGAGAACCATCAAATACATGATTCATTATACAACAAATGTAGCTTGGATATCATTAGCCACATTGATTTACATTGGGTTGGCAATACTGCTGATTTCAATTTCTCTTTAGGATATTCTCTTAGTTTAATCTCCGACCCCATTTGTTGGTCCATCAAAAAAAAATCCGTGATTGCTTTATCATTAATAGAGGTTGAATACAGAGGTGCAACCAACATTGCCATTTAGGCTATTTGGTTGTAGAACTTTCTCACTAAGCTTGGTATCATATTTCATATTTCAAATTCCATTTAATGTGACAATCAAAACACACTAAAATTTTGCAGAGACCCATTGCAACAACAATGACCAAAACACATCTTGATTCACATGCACTACATCCGGGTACATAATAGGGTCATTGAGTTGCAACATTGTCCCACTTCTTAGCAGACGATTGACATCTTCATAAAGAATTTCATTAAGCATAAGTTTTACTTTCACGGAGACCGTCTTGGGGTGAAGGACACAACTGCTTAGCAGTTGTATCACTTTTTCAGTATTGTATTTTGAGGTGGTGTTTTGTTCCTATGTGCTTTTTCCTCTTTCCTCTTCTTGCAATTATTCTATGTTATCAAGATGCAATGTAAAATGGGTACTTCACATGGCTTCTTCTTGAGACCCATTCATTCTATTCTCTCTAGTAGTGCTTCAAGGGGGTATTGGAAATAACTTACACTTAATTATACTTTAGTTAAACTAGTGAGTGTAGTTATTAATGCCAACCTCATTCTTATCACCAATAAAATACTCCACAAGACCATGCATGAGTTCTACTAATCTCCATTTGCATGAGCAGTTAATTGATAACCAAAATTAGCTGTTAGTTTTGTTTATTGTATGTTCACATCCCTCGAAATTCACTACTAAATTCATTAAACCATATAAAATATATAGCATTAAATTATATTATCTTATTATTTTTTTACTTCATGAATAAAATTCATTAATCTTTTCACTATCAATCTTCTTTCACTACTACATTTGGGGCGTTTTAAGACATTTTTTAAGACAAAAGAAATCTTTTGTCTTAAAAAGTTATTTTTAATTTTAGTTATTTTATATTAAAATTTAATATCAATTGAATCGTCTTAAAGATAAAATTTAAGACAAAAATAGTTTGAGACAAAACTTTATATTTAAGACTAAAACGATTTGAGACAAAAACAATTCGAGACAAAAAAAATTAAGACAAAATATTTTAAGACAAAACTTTATATTTAAGACAAAAACAGTTTGAGACAAAAAAATTTTAAGACAAAACTTTATATTTAAGACAAAAGCACTTTGAGACAAAAAAAATTTAAGACAAAAGAAATTTGAGACAAAAATATTCAAGACAAAATTTTTTATTTAAGACAAAAGCACTTTGAGACAAAAATATTTAAGACAATGGCGACTTAAGACAATGACAATTAAGACGAAACACATTTAAGATAGTTAGCAATTAAGACAAAATCATTAGCATTCGGAAGTTTGCATTGAAATATCCATGAGTGGATAGTGGATAATTATATTTTTTATTTTTAAAAATAGATATTCAAACCACATGAAATTTAATCATGTCATGATATTCATTTCTTTTATATTATATTTTTCTTTTTTCATTAAACCACATTCTAAAAATATAATAAATAAATAGATAAAAGAATATTATTTTTTGGTTGGCCACTCAAGGGGATTTGAACTTTGAATCTCATGTTTTAACATAATATAACTTCATAACAAAGTGATTGTCAATTGAGTTACATTAATCCATGAACTAAAATTGTTTATTTTTTTAAATATGTGCAAAAATTTAAACTAGCAATTGCACCAGATGTTGCAACGGAAACATTGTAAGGCATGAAATAGAGAAGAATCTTAACATATAAGAAATCATTGAATGATGAAAATTAGTAAAAAAAACACCATTAAAAAAAATATTCAATGAAGAAGGCTCATTAGGTACAAGGGATGAAAATTTGGTTTTCAAATAGTAAATTGGCATTTGACATTCACCTATGAAACATCAGATTATTCAAAAAATGTTATGGGCACAATAACATAAATAGATTGTTGGGGGTATAGAAATGATGCAGTTGAGTGAGTTGTTGAGGAAGTATTGCCTGATGAAGGAGAATGTAGTGGTCTTTGAGGGAGACAAGTTGTCAGCTTCATGAGTAGGGGTTGTTGTTAGCTCACAACAAGAAAAACTCTCTTTTAGGACCATAAATTAGCACCACTTAAGTTATGTGGTGTTAATGTGGTGTAAATGTTTATGTATCATATTAAAAATGGAGTATATCACCATAAGTTAGCACCACTTAAGTTATGTGGTGTAAATGTTTATGTATTATATTAAAAATGGAGTATATCACCATAAGTTAGCACCACTTAAGTTATGTGGTGTAAATGTTTATGTATTATATTAAAAATGAATTATATCACCATAAGTTAACACCACTTATGTTATGTGGTGTTAATGTGGTGTAAATGTTTATGTATCATATTAAAAATGAAGTATATACTCACCATATTTGATGGACAAGTTAGCACCATTCTTACTATGTGGTGTTAAAGTGAAATAATTTATTATTGATCTTATTGGAAGTGGAGTATATCACCATATATTTAAAGAAGTGGTGTATGCTATGTTGTCAAGTTCTATAAAGTAGGGTAGTTAACTTTGTGTATGCCATGTTGGCATGTACAAGTGGATTTATTAATGTGAATTGCCACCATAACTATAAAAAAATTACAAATATTTATATTATGAATATATAAATTTGAACTAAACTCACAAATATTTATTTTATAATATTTATTTGTTTGTCATGTTTACAAGTAAAACTAAAATTCAAAGTAATTGTTTTCTAAATATTATATTTCAATTATTTACTTTTTATATTATTCTCATTTTGCACCATAAAGACAACAAATTCAAAAGAACTGTTTTCTAAATATTTTATTTCAATTATTTACTTTTTATATTATTCTCATTTTGCACCATAAATACAAAAAATTCAAAGTAATTGTTTTCTAAATATTTTATTTCAATTATTTACTTTTTATATTATTCTCATGAGAAAATAAATACACAAAACCATAGTACATAATTAATTATTTTATGAAGAGGCCTCCCCCACGGATCCTTAGGGTTTCCACAACCCTGCAACGGAGTCGCTAGAGCTCCTCTCTGCTCTCCCGACATCCTTGATCTAACTCAGTTGCGCCCCTTCAAAGTCTGACTCTAACTTCTTCACATGGCAACTCCTTTGGGAGGGACGGGATCCTCCCCCCTCCTAAAATCCCCATTCTGACTCAACCAGTCTGACCACTTCTGTTCAAATACCAACCCCTGACACAGCAGGAGTGCAGATAAACTCCAATAATGCGCAAAACGACACGAAGGACTCACAAACTACATCAGATGTGCAATCGAAAGTCTCCTCTGCTACATGCATTCCGATAGCAACATACTGCATCAAAATAGATCTTCCAAGACATCGAATCAATGGGAATATCCAGTACATGAAAGATCACGGCCTCATCGGCAAGTTTATAGGCCTCTGGCTGATCGAAAAATGCTTCAGGGATGGATCGCTTCAAAATGAAAGCCAAAAGGACATGTTACCCTGCATTTGGGTCCAAAAGGATTCTTCACAGCCATCTTCAACTGTCTGGAGGACAGAAATCGTATTTTTGACGGAGGCCCATATTTTTTCAATTCAGCAGGCCTATATCTCAGAGACTGGATTGAAAGATTCAACCCGGACAAGGAAGACTTTAACTGGGCACTAGTCTGGATCCACATGTATTTTTTACCCATGGAATACTAGGATGAGGAAACCCTAAAAGATATTGGCAGTGGATTAGGGGAGTTTATCAAGATCGCAGAAGAAACCAAGCTCAAACGATATACCTCATATGCGGGGATTTGTGTCTACATGCATCTCGCCAAAGCCCTCACTGACTCGGTAAGCCTCTTCCATGACGACTTTGAATGGATTCAAACTGTAAATTATGAACATGTTCCCTTTCGATGCAGAAAGTGCCATGAACATGGCCATCTTTTCAGAGATTTCCCTTTGAATACCCCTCCCAAAACCACCCCTACTTCGAAAAGAACGGATGCAAAAGGCTTCACCAAAGTCCCGAACTGGAAAAATCACACCAAAAAGCCCTCTGCAACTCCCCAAGCACCTAAAATTCCTTCCACCAGCAACAGCTTTGAAATCCTAGCCACCCATCCAATCTCAGAAGGCGACCCCTCGTAACCCTCTTCAGATAGCCCCATCTTTGATATTCTTGACCCCAAAGTCAAGCCTCAAAAGACGCCCATGTCTCTCTCTCCTTCTATACCCCAAACATCCACCCCCCTGACTAACAAGGACAGAGTTATCGTTATCAGAAGTTCTCAGATGGAGATAGATGACAATCTCCCCTTAGCCTCTCAGACAGATGAAACCAAAGAAGACAAGAACACGCCTACTCATATGGAAGAGGAACCAGAGAGAATTGATCTGGGTGATGTGGACATCCTGGCCTTGGAGCTTGCTTGCCATAAAAAGGCTTACGACAAGATTCCCCTCAGGCAAATCGACAGCCTTGAAGTCACACTCTTCTGTGCACTGTTTGTGCTCAACCTAGTGTTCCTAAATTGAGTTCATTAATTTTCAACCAGGGTTAGTAAACTGCTGAAGTGTGGTGCACTATATGTGCCTAGGTATTTGTTTCTCACTATGTTGTGTTTAGTGTTTTATGATGTTTTTGGTTTTATGGTTTTATGTTTGAAAAAGGAAAGAACTAAGTGCTGGTGAAAAGAAGCTATTGGTTATACTAAAACAGAGTAAAGCCTAAACTATGGATGACAAACAACAAATGAAAAGCTTGATAATGACTTCATTGCAAGAAAATGAATCACAACATGAGCTTTAACTTATCCAATTCATTCATTAAAGGTGTGTTGGAAGAGCTTGAGAAATGGACAAGTTAAGTGTAAATGAAGTTCTCCTAAATAAACAATCAACTCACAATATTACAAAATGATTATTTGTAACACAGTAAGGTTGTTATTCTAGATTAACCTATGATGCTGAAGTTACCCTATTCTGCAACTTGACTTATCACTTCTAGGCCTTATTCATAAGTTTTGAGATTTTCTAAAATAATGCTTGGGAAAAAGGCTATAGGTGAATTTGTAAAAGATTTGCGGAATAATCAAAGCCTTAAACTAATATGACTGACCCCTGTTCATGTGATGATGTATCAATATAGATTCAGAACAAAAGTAAGTTTGTAAATAATGAAGGCCGAGAGACTAATTTTAACAACTAGTACTACTTGAAATACAATGGATAACCTAAGCTAGAAAGTGGTCTATCAATCTTAAAATACAGTGACTACAACTTAAACTAGAATGCCATTAATCTTTTCTTGAAACAAAATGAACTGAGACTGAACTAGAGTGCTTCTAATCTACTTGAAGTACAGTGAACAGATTTAAACTAAAATTCCATTATCAAACTGGAAATGTATTGACAGAGCTGAACTAAATGCAATCAACCTCCGGAGTGATATAACTAAATTAACATGCAACTAGTCTATGGAATTCTACAACCCATCTCGTTCAATAGGAATGATATTTTGGAAGAGTTTGTAAAACAAGTCTGGCTGTATTATTCAATGCAATTGAACATAAACATAATATTGAAAGCAAATACAACTAGAATCTAAGACACCACAGCTGTTTCTTATTCATGGTTAATGATGTTTTGGAAGAGTTTGTAAGAGTAAGACCGGCTGTGACACTTAGTGTAAACAAGCATAAATCATGAAATTCGAAAGGAAATGCAACTAAAATCTACAACACCACAGTTATGCCTTATTCATCATGATGATATTTTGGAAGAGTTTATAAGAGTAAGTCTAGCTGTGATGATTAATGTAAACAAGCATGAAACATAAACTTCAGAAACCTGCTTAAGCTAGAAATGAAAAACGAGACTAAAATACTTATCTAAACCGTATAAACAAGGCTGCTCAGGTAGCAGGGGCCCTCTACCACCGGAGTAGCACGAAATCTACTTCAAGATTGACTCAACGCTTTCAAGGAAGTGATGCTTCTTTCATTAAAGAGAAATTACTTCAAAACAGAGTGTTTTCGGACTTCTGAAATCTAGCAATCAACCAAAAAATCTAACCTTGTCTCTCGGTTTCCCGAGCTACATTTATAACAAAATTACATAATTGTCTTGGAGATAATATAGGGATAATTGTCTTTCCAAATTAAAATCGGAATAGAACTCTGATGGTGGTTTCGTAATATGATTAAGGACATCTGGACTGTCCTTGTCCTATTAGGAGTCTATCTCCTAGTTTGAGTTCCCACGTGCATAACCACCTACAGAATTCCGTTCAAACTTCGTGGAGAGCAAAAAATGATGAGGGAATGATGTGGAATACGACCATATGTGTTTTTCTCTGAGATGACACCTGGAACCTGCGTAGACATGAAGACAGCTGCAGAATCGGCAACTAGCTACAGAATGTTTGCATTCTGTAGCTAGATCTAGTTCAAAAAGTATTACAATGACAAAATCATAAAAACATAGCAAGTTAGTCATGATATTCATTCTTAAAGAAATTTTAACTAATTCTACTGATCATTTGAGCCTGTGATTAATAATGGACAAAGGAAATGGAGTGGAATGTGGTGGAAGAAAGAACATCTTTGGAGCTCAACATACCCCCACTGCTAGATTCTTGCATGTCCTCATGTAACTATTCCATGAACTATGAGACCTCTGCAAGGACATCCAACCCTCTTCTTCTACTTTTCCTGGCAGTCAAAGGCCTTTTGGGTTTCCTTATGACTAAATTGAATCTCAAATTTGTGAGTGCCCTGGTTAACTTTTTATTTCTCTTCTTCAATTTTTCACTGACCTTGTGTAACTTTTGCATTTGTAGAGACAGAGTTAAATTCATATCAGTTTTCAGTTTAACTTTCTCTCTCAGAATTTCATTCTCATTCTTGATATGTCTGTTTAGTATTTCTAACTCATATTTATCCCTCCTTAGGATATCAACTGCAGATTTTGGTGGACTAGGAGTTTTGTCTCTTCCTTCTGAAGCTCTTTTCTCTAATGTCTCAACATAGTTGTAAATTTCTTGTTGTGCTGGGTCTATTTCAAGAGCTCCTTCATAAAAATCCTCCTCAGTAGGTGTTTCTTCATCCCCTATGTTTATGACTCCAGTTTTTTTATCCTTTGTTTTCTTTAGTATCCCTCTAAGTCTATGGTTCCTTCTCGGTTGAGATGGCCCTTCTCCTTTCTCTCTGGCAAATTTTCTTATTATCCTCTCTTTCTTAAGCTGCTTCTTAATCTGAGTCAATTTCTTAGAAATAATTTCTTCACTGCTTGCTTGTATTGTTTTACCAATTTCAGTTTTGGAGGTTTTCCATTTTCTGCTTCTTTTTGTAGGTTTGTCTTTAGGTGGAGGTTCCTTGGGTTCTTCAAAGTGATTTCTCACTAAGAATTCTTCCCAATTATCTCCCACTTTGCTGAGATGACGTTCAATCAAAATTTTGACTAAACCATGGTGGTATAAGGTTGTTTCCAGAAATTGAATTCTCTTTTGAACACTTGAGGCCATTTTCTTTAAACTATGAAGCAAGAAAAAGGGAAAATTGAGTTCTTCTTCTAGAAAATGCATTATCAACTGAATATGATAGACATAGAAAATACCATATCTTCCTTCACAAGTGATGAATTTTTGCAAGATAAGCAACATGTTCCTCCATTTGTTCTTTAGTGCAGAGCTAGGGATACCCTTTTTAAAAATGGTAACATCCATACCTGGTGACTTGAGTATCTGCTTCCATGCTTTGTTATGAGATTCTCTATTCTTGAACCACCTTTCTCCTTGTCTGGGCAATTCGGTTGCTTCTGAAATGAAGGCTTCAGTAATGGTGAATTTTATATCTCCTATCTCGACCTCAGCTCCATTGAAGGATCTTGCAAACGTTTTGGTCACCTCTTTGTGAAACCCACTGAATTATTCAAAGAATTGCAACCACCCTGCTTGCTGCAACATTTCTCTGATTTGGGGATAACCTTCCAAGTACTTAGTGCCAACCGGTTCAGTCCTCACTATAAGACCCATAAATCATCTTTCCAATCTTCAAATTGTTGCTCCTCTGTTCACGGTGACAATGGTTGTTACAGAGATGCCTCTGTTTCACAGACCGGAATGGTTAAAAGTTGGCTACGGGAAATAATGATATGGAGTGATTGCGGAATGAATATAATGAGGTGAGGATGATGTATATGAGTTGAAAGATATCACAGAAGAAAAGACCACAGAGATATTTTGTAACGAATTCAAAGTCATCATTAAATGCTTTGGCCTAGTGACGTGACTAATCCAATCACTCCAGCACTTTAACCGTTTAGATTTTTAAATGATGATCGGATATGAGATTTGAAATGGTAGAATAGAAGGAGTTTTATCCAAAGTTTTTGCGGGAGGTTTGTTAGGCATGATCAACAAAATCAATTAAAACAACTTTTTGAATTATTCATAACTTAACTATACTAAAATTTTCATGATATGTCATTATAATCAGAACTTTTACCTTTGCTTTTCCTCTGATTTTTCTTTTTTTGTGTTCTTCATATGCTTTGTTCTCTCCTGAAAATCATTAATTTTTGAGTCTTCATAACCTTCTTGATTTTTCTTGTTGTCATGGATATGCAGGATCACTTTATTGCAGATCAGGTGATTACTAGACAGTGCCTTCAGGATCTCTGGCTGCAGAATTTCTGTCTGGCTGCAGAATGTCTGACTGGCTGCAGAATGTCTGATTGATTGCAGAATGTACCTGTAGAGAACTTGAAACATGAAATGGAATGGTTTGGAGCATGAGTGAAATTTTGTATGGAATAAGTGAAGATGGATAATGAAATATGATGTAATGGAATATGAATGAATTAAATAATGGAGTGGAATGGATCACAAATTATGAAATGGAGTGAAGTATGAGAAGTGGCCTGCAATTCATGATATGTATTATTCAATTGCAGAAAGACATCAAACTTTAAAAATCTGGAATGGAAATGAGGTGGACCATGGAGTGAAATGAATGAAGTGTGGATGAATGAATGAAATGGAGTATGGATGAATGAATGAAATGAAGTATGGATGAATGAAATGAAATGGACCATAAGTGAAATGGATCTACACTTATGATTTTGTAACAACTGCTTGCAGAAAAACAAATTTGAAAAGCTAAAGTGTCAGAAAGATTCTGATTTTCACTCTACCTTTTCTGTATAAACATGCTAATCAGTGATTAGTTTTCATGTTTATACTTTATTTATTATTATTATTATTAATTTTTTTTTTTTTTTTTTTTTTTTCAATAAAATGACATCAGAAAATTCAATTAAGTTGATGAAGAAGAAAGATTCTTCTTCATTAACTTCACATCACTGTTTTTCTGGAACTTCTTGAAAAATTCTTCTCTTGAAAGTGGCTTATGATACAGCTTCAATCTATGACCATTCACAAGAAAAGTGACCTCTTCTTCATCTATTGTCCTGATTTTTATTGCTCCATTGTCAAAAAATTTTACAATTTCATATGGCCCAAGCCAATGTGTTTGGAATTTACCTTGAAAATATTTGAACTTTGAATCAAACAAGAGAGCCTAGTCACCTTCTTTGAACTTATTTTCCTTGATGTACTTATCATGCCATCTAGTCCTTTGCTGCTAGACTATACTTGTTTTCTGAACTGCATCTTGTCTGATCTCATCCAATTCATTAATCTGCTCCAATCTATGCTTTTGTGCCTCTGTTAGATCAAGTCCTAGCTGAACTTCCATTTTGAAAGTTTGAATCTGAAACTCTATGGGAAACAAAACTTGCTTTCCATAAACAAGTTCATAAGGGGTATGACCTGTTGTGCTTCTCCATGTAGTTCTATAGGCCCATAAAGCTTCAGGAAGCCTTTCTGCCCAATCTCTTCTATGTAAATGAACAGTCTTTGTTAGGATCCCTTCAATGACCTTATTAGTAGATTCCACTTGGCCATTTTCTTGTGGATGATAGGGAGTAGATTTTCTGTGTCTGATCTTGTACCTCTCCATCAATTGTTCCACTAGCCTTGATGTGAATTGAGCTCCTTGATCTATAAAAATTTCCCTTGGGACACCAAAACGAGTAAAAATATCCTCAAAAAGAAAATTAACTACAGATGCTTCAGTAGCAAAAAGTAATGTCTTGGCCTCTACCCATTTGGTAACATAATCAGTGCAAACTAATATATATTTATTTTGTCTTGATGGAGGACTAATAGGTGCTATAAAATCCAAAGCCCATTTTTCAAAAGGTTCAATATGTACCTGAGGCTGCAATGGCATCTCACCTGAAGGAGAAGGTTTCCCTACCCTTTGGCAACTGTCACACCTTTTGACATACTCTTTAGCATCTTTAAAAAGGGATGGCCAATAATATCCTAAATGAAGGACCTTATAAGCTGTCCTCTTATCAGCAAAGTGTCTGCCACAAGGTTCATCATGACATGCTTTGAGAATTTCAGGCATCTCATCTTCCCGAACACATCTCCTAATGATAAAATTTGGACCTGTCTTGTGCAACTCATTAGCAACCCATGAATATTTTGCACTGTCATAAATGATTTTTCTTTTATCTCTTGCATTCATTATTGAAGGAAATTTCCCTGAAACTAAATAATTAGCAATGTCAACAAACCAAGGAGTTTGGGTAGAAATTGCAAAAATATATTCGTCAGGAAATTGATCTTCAACTGGAGTGTCATCTTTGATGTTTTGGAGTCTAGATAGGAAATCAACTACTGTGTTTTGTTTTCCAGGCTTATCTAGAATGGTAATGTTAAATTCTTGTAAAAGCAATAACCACCTTATGACTTTGCCATTAGTAATTGATTTGTTCATTAAGTATCTAATTGCGGAGTGATCTGTGTGAAAAAAAGTTCATAGCCTGTTATATAGTGTCTGAATTTGTTTATGGCATGAACAACAGCTAAAAACTCTTTTTCAGTTACAGTATAGTTTAACTCTGAAGGAGTCAAATTTTTACTGGTATAGTAGATGGCATAAGGAATCGGGTCTTTTTGTCCCAATACTGCTCCTAGAGCTGTATCTGAGGCATCTGTTGAAATATGAAAAGGTAACTTCCAGTTAGGTCCCCTTAAAATAGGTGCTTCAGAAATTTTTGTTTTCGGGGTCTCAAAGGCTAACTGGCAATCAGAATTCCATTTGAATTCACAGTCTTTGGTAAGTAATTTGAAGAGTGGAGATGCTATCTTGGTGAAGTTTTCTATAAATCTTTGATAATATCCTGTAAATCCTAGAAAACTCCTAACATCTTTTTGACAACTTGGAATAGATAAGTTAGAGATGACTTCAACTTTTGACTCATCAACTCTAATCCCATCCCTGAAATGTGATGTCCTAAAACAATTCCTTCAGTAAACATCATAAAACACTTCTCATGACTAAGTGAAAGATTTGCTTCTTTACATCTTTTTAAAACTTTTTCCAAGTTTGCTAAGGCTTCTTCAAATGTGTCTCCATAAACTGTGAAATCATCCATATATACCTCTACACAATCATGTATTAGATCCGAAAAGATCCCTAATACTACCCTTTGAAATGTTGCAGGTGCATTGCATAATCCAAATGGCAATACTCGGTAAGAATAGGTACCCCAAGGACAGGTAAATGTGGTTTTGTCTTGATCCTCAAGTGCTACTTGAATTTGATTATAACCACTAAACCCATCTAGAAATGAGAAGTACTTTTTGCCAGCTAAGGTATCTAACACTTGATCTATGAAAGGTAGGGGAAAATGATCTTTAAGAGTAGCTTTCTTTAATTCTCGATAGTCAATACATGCCCTCCATTTACCATTTTTCTTTGGCACAATTACCAAAGGAGAAACCCATTGACTATCTGAAATAGGATAGATAAAGTTGACATTCAACAATTTCTGCAATTCTTCTTTAACAATCTCCCTAAGATTTGGATTCATCCGTCTTTGAGGTTGTCTGATTGGTTTACAATTTTCCTCTATGTAGATATGATGAGTGCAAGTCTTGGGGCTTATCCCTTTCATATCAGTGTACTCCCATGCATATGCAGAAGAATGTCTCTGTAAGATCTTGACTAGCTCTTCTTGTTGAGATTTTTCTAGGTTCTTGCTTATGTTTAAAGTTTTGCCTAGAAATATCTCAATTATAGAGCTGCCAAATTTATCCATAGAATAAAGAGACATCTGTCTTGATAAAAAAAACTCAATGTTGGATTCTTCTTGAAATTGTTCATGTTTGTATTCCGAAGAGGATTCAAAGTTTTTTAAAGTATTCACAATTTGACTATCTTCACTAATTTCTGAAATTGTGAAGAGAGGTTGTAAGTCTTCTTCATCCTCTATCCATTGAGTATCATCTAAATCTGTAATTGTCCTTGCTGGAGGATACAAAGTGAATTTCTTAGTTGAACTACCATCAGAGATGTACATATCACAGGATCTACAACTAATGAAAGCATCAGCTGTAGCTAACCAAGGTCTTCCTAATATAATAGGATGCCCTCCTAGATTATTCTTAGGAGTTAGGATCATGAAATCCACAGGGTACTCCCAAGAATCTAGGGACATTGGAATGTCTTCTATTACCCCATCAGGTTTGATCACAGATCTGTCTGCTAATTGTAATAATGTGGGTGTAAAGAGAAGATTAGGAAGTTTCAATTTATCCATGATTTGTCTACTCATGATATTGATTGCTGCTCCTAAATCAATGAGTGTGTTTTGGATCTCAATTCCATTGATGTGAATTTTAACAACTGGATTTCCTGGGTCTAGATACTTTGGAATAGCAATATTACCCATCATGATATCTGCTATTTTTCCTGCCAATTGAATTTTCTTTGTCTCTCTTATTCTTTTTCTTGTTTTCTTCATGCTCAACTCCTTTATTGTCTTTGCTAAAATTGGAATTTCCTTGATAGCTTGTAATAATGGAATCTTAATGCAAACATTTCTCAGCTCATCTAGGAAATCATAATTAGGCACCATAATTTTTTTTTCTACACCCCTATCAATTTGTAATCTTTCTAGAAAGGGAGGTGTAGAAGTGGATGTTGATGGCTGCTCTAATACAGGAGTTGAAATGATTGGTTCTTTTTGTTTTGATTTTTCAATGTTTGGGTCCTGAAAAGATGTGTCTTCTTCAAGACTTTTATTTTCTCGTAGAGAATCTTCCTCAGAGTTGTCTTGTTCTTGTATGATCACAGAAGGTTTCCTCTTTTCAAGTATTCTTCCAGACCTAAGTTGAACATCACTAAGGTCTAGAGGAGTGATTAAATAAATTGGAAACTGTTGTCCTTCTATCATGTATGTATTCTGAGGATTTTTATTGTTGGGGTTTGGTATGGGTTGAGCAGGCGACTGATTTGATTTCTGAGGAAATGGTAATGGAAGTGGTTGATTTTGATGTTGTGGGTTCTGAGGATTCTGTTGAGGATTTTGTTGAGGACTTTGAGGAGAAAAATGTGGGTATGGTGGATAGGATGGTGGATACTGATAGTAATGAGAGTATCTTCCATAGGAATTTTGTGTTCCTTGTGCCCAAGCTTGAGATTGATTTTGAAATTGGGGCCAAGGTTGCTGCCAAGAATTCCAATTTGGTGGAGTTTGGTTATACATTTGATCTTGGAATCCTTGTGTTTGAGTTCCTTGCCAAGGCCTTCTAGAGACAAAATTGAGAGATTCTGTGGAATTTGTAGGATTTTCCTCTTGAAAGACAGATTTAAGACCAGGAAGTGAAGGACAACTCTTGGTCTCATGTTTTTCTGAAAAAATTACACAAGTCTCTACAACTTTTGCATCCAAAGGACATTCTCTCAAGGCATGCTTCCTTCTACATTTGGGACAAAATATTGCTAAGGCATTAGATTTAGCCTTTTTCTTGTTTTGTAACTTAAGGGTGTCTATTTGTTCACTAAGACTCCCTAAGATGTCATATTTGAATTCATCAAGAATATGCCCTATCTTTGCCCTACTTACTGTCACAGAAGCAGACTTACTTGCCCTTGCAAGAGCAGGGTCTCTTGGACCTTTTACAGTTTTGGATTTCCCTCTTGAAAGGTTGATACATAACTCAGATATTTCAGGTAATGTGAGCTGAGATATATCCCCTTTTCCCATCATGTTAAGGATATCCAACCATTCATCCCTAATTGTCTTCAACAAAAGAGCTTTTAAGGTGTCTTGGTCTAAGTTCTCCATTTTTGCTCTTTTGATGTTGTAATGAAATCTCTCCAACAAATCTTCCAGGTTTTCATCTTATTTTTGTAACATCTTAAGCACTTCCTCCTTATGATTGATTGGCATACAATAATCCAAATACCTCTCTAGAAATGCTTGTTTCATGTCTTCCCATGTCCTAATAGAACTATTGATCAAAATCATAAACCACTTCAATGCTGCTCCTTTCAATGTTGAAGGAAATAGTTTAAGTTTTTGAGCATCTTGTAAGTAGTCATAAGTTCTACATAGGACTTCAAAATCAAATAGGAAGGTTTCAGGATCTTCAGTTTTAAGTCCATAGAAGTTTGGAAGGACAGAGGGTGAAATATTTTTCATAGCTGTATCGATTTCTTCATCTACTATAGGAAACCCAAAAGAGCTTCCCATTTCTCTTCTACCTCTTCCTCTACTTCCTTCTCCTTTTGCACCTCTACCTCCTTCTCCTCTACCTCTTCCTCTACCCCCTCCAAATAATGTGTGTTCTCCATTAAAGACTCCTCCTGCCCCTTCTTCTGCCATAGTTGATTCTTCTGTGGAAGTGGAAAAGTTTGTATCTCTAGCAAGGGTCCTTGAATCTTCTTCTAAGACAGGTTTAGTGGATGAAGTGGAAGGTCTTTCTAATGGAATATCTGATCTTAAGTCTTCTGGAATTCTAGGATCAGTAAAGGATGGAGTGTGGGTCTGAGTTGGAGGTGTACTAGCTCTTGGTCTAGGTGAAACAAGTGGTGTTCAAGGAATCAAACTTCTGCTTCTTATGAATCTACCCCTTAAGTATCTCTCTCTACGCATATCATTGTTTTTGGAAGTTAAGAAACAAGGCTACCTAGTTACACTTCCCCGGCAACGACGCCAAAATGTTTGTGCTCAACCTAGTGTTCCTAAATTGAGTTCATTAATTGTCAGCCAGGGTTAGTAAACTGCTGAAGTGCGGTGCACTATATGTGCCTAGGTATTTGTTTCTCACTACGTTGTGTTTAGTGTTTTATGATGTTTTTGGTTTTATAGTTTTATGTTTGAAAAAGGAAAGAACTAAGTGCTGGTGAAAAGAAGCTATTGGTTATACTAAAACAGAGTAAAGCCTAAACTATGGATGACAAACAACAAATGCAAAGCTTGATAATGACTTCATTGCAAGAAAATAAATCACAACATGATCTTGAAATTATCCAATTCATTCATTAAAGGTGTGTTGGAAGAGCTTGAGAAATGGACAAGTTAAGTGTAAATGAAGTTCTCCTAAATAAAAAATCAACTCATAATATTACAAAATTATTATTTGTAACACACTAAGGTTTCTATTCTAGATTAACCTATGATGCTGAAGTTAGCCTAGTCTGCAACTTGACTTATCACTTCTAGGCCTTATTCATAAGTTTTGAGATTTTCTAAAATAATTCTTGGGAAAAAAGCTATAGGTGAATTTGTAAAAGATTTGCGGAATAATCAAAGCCTTAAACTAATATGACTGACCCATGTTCATGTGATGATGTATCAATATAGATTCAGAAAAAAGTAAGTTTGTAAATAATGAAGGTCAAGAGACTAATTTTAACAACTAGTACTACTTGAAATACAATGGATAACCTAAGCTAGAAAGTGGTCTATCAATCTTAAAATACAGTGACTACAACTTAAACTAGAATGCCATTAATATTTTCTTGAAACAAAATGAACTGAGACTAAACTAGAGTGCTTCTAATCTACTTGAAGTACAATGAACAGAGTTAAACTAAAATGCCATTATCAAACTGGAAATGTAGTGACAGAGCTGAACTAAATTCAATCAACCTCCGGAGTGCTATAACTCAATTAACATGCAACTAGTCTATGGAATTCTACATCCCATCTCGCTCAATAGGAATGATATTTTGGAAGAGTTTGTAAAACAAGCCTGGTTGTATTATTCAATGCAATTGAACATAAACATAAGATTGAAAGCAAATACAACTAGAATCTAAGACACCACAATTGTTTCTTAATCATTGTTAATGATGTTTTGGAAGAGTTTGTAAGAGTAAGATCGGATGTGACACTTAGTTTAAACAAGCATAAAACATGAAATTCGAAAGGAAATGCAACTAAAATCTACAACACCACATCTATGCCTTATTCATCGTGATGATATTTTGGAATAGTTTATAAGAGTAAGTCTAGCTGTGATTATTAATGTAAACAAGCATGAAACATAAACTTCAGAAACCTGCTTAAGCTAGAAATGAAAAACGAGACTAAAATACTTATCTAAACCGTATAAAAAAGGCTGCTCAGGTAGCAGGGGCCCTCTACCACCGGAGTAGCACGAAATATACTTCAATATTGACTCAACGCTTTCAAGGAAATGATGCTTCTTTCATTAAAGAGAAATTACTTCAAAAATAGAGTGTTTTCGAACTTTTGAAATCTAGCAATCAACCACAAAATCTAACCTTGTCCCTCGGTTTCCCGAGCCATATTTGTAACAAATTTACATAACTGTCTTGAGATAACCTAGGGATAATTGTCTTTCCAAATAAAAACCAAACTAGGACTCTGATGGTGGTCACGTAATATAATTAAGGACATCTGGACTGTCCTTGTCCTATTAGGAGTCTCTCTCCTAGTTTGAGTTCCCACGTACACAACCGCCTACAGAATTCCGTTCAAACTTCGTGGAGAGCAACAAATGATGAGGGAATGATGTGGAATACGCCCATATGTGTTTTTCTCCAAGATGACACCTGGAACCTGCGTAGACATGAAGACAGCTACAGAATCGGCAACTAGCTACAGAATGTCTGCATTCTGTAGCTAGATTTAGTTCAAAAAGTACTACAATGACAAAATCATAAAAACATAGCAAGTTAGTCATGATATTCATTCTTAAAGCAATTTTAACTAATTCTACTGATCATTTGAGCCTGTGATTAATAATGGACAAAGGAAATGGAGTGGAATGTGGTGGAAGAAAGAACAACTTTGGAGCTCAACATGCACAACCAAGCAACTCATTAGGCATTCAAGTGGGCAGCCACTGGGACGGAAAAAAGATAACCAAAGATTCAAAGAAGAGAGGGCGCAAGTCAGATCTAAAAAGAATAGTCATAGTAGGAGAAATGCTTGTTGAATCTGGGAGGTATCCCAAGTTGACTAAGTTCTATTAGCAGATCTCCCATAGTTCCCAATGAGGCTAATCTCTTGGAATTTAAGAGGGCTAAACAGCCCTTCCAAACACCAAATGATTAAAAATATGATTCAACAATACAAGCCAACAATAGTCTTCCTTCAGGAGACCAAATGTAATAGAAATGCTTTGGATTCCATACTCACCAAGTCATGGTTGGGTTGTAGATCAGTGGTTGTTGATGCCTCTGGAGCCTTAGGAGGGTTAGCCATAGTTTGGAACCCCCAAATTATTTCTCTGTCTGACTTTCATGCTTCCCACAATTTCATCCAAGCCACCTTCCATTTGGTTGGCTCCAATTCTCATGGGCACCTCACTAATGTCTACTTCCCCCAGGACCCTAAAAAAAAAATTGTCCTGCTTTCCACAATCATTGTCCTCAACTCCTCTAGACGCCATCCTCTCTAGATCTGTGGTGGAGACTTCAATATGATCACAAAATTGGAGGAAAAAGTGGGAGGCAAAATTAGGCTTGAGATGGACAACACTTGCTTCAAAGATTTTATACAAGTCAATTGGCTGATTGATCTTTCCTTCTCCAATGGTATACATAATTGGACCAACGGGAGAGGCGGCTCACAACAAATCACCTCCAGATTGGATCACTTCCTCATCTTAAACAATGCTATCCACTTGGGGGGAGACTTTCACTCCTCAATTTTTCCCTTGGTTGGATCTAATCATTGGCCAATCCCCCCTACAACGGTATCGTCTTGGAATAGCCAAAAAAAGACCATTCCATTTTGAATCCTTTTGGCTTGCCCACCCAGATTTCAAAGGATGGTAACAACGTGCTAGAATAGCTTCTGCCCTCTTGAGGGATCCAAAATGTTCCAATTTCAGCAGAAGCTCAAACACCTCAAATTCAAACTCAAAAAATGGAATCAAACCAGCTTTGGGAACATCTTTTCTCATGAGAAGGAACTCGAACAAAAAATGTGTGAGTTACAACAATGCATCATCAAAGAAGGCAGAACGGATGCCTACACAGCCCTGGAAAGGAGTCTCCTTACAAAACTAGAGGAGCGACGTCAACAAGAGGAAATCCTTTGGCGTCAAAAGTCTCAAACTTGCTGGACTAAAGAGGGGGAGAAAAACACTAGATTCTTTCATCGATCCACCATTCAAAGACGCATGCATAATAACATTTCTTTCCTCAACAACAGACAGGGGGAAAAACTTGAGGAACATGAGGACATAGAAAGGGAACTCCCCAGCTATTACCAACACATTCTTCAGGAGCCAGATGGGAATCGGAGGCAAGCCATAAATAGGATAACTCAGCACATCCCAAGGCTAATCACCAAGGAACACAACTCTATGTTACTTAAACCTATTTCTCTTCAGGAAGTTGAGCAGGCAATGGCTCAACTCAAACACGGAAAAGCCCCAGGTCCCGATGGATTCACAGCAAACTTTTTTCACTTCTTATGGGAGAAGATCAAATTGGAAGTTTGGGATTTAGTTGAAGAGTCAAGGACTCTGCACTGGATTCTTCTGTCTCTTAATAAAACCTTCCTTGCCCTCATTCCCAAGGAGGAGAATTCAAGTACTTCGGAAAAGTATAGGCCCATTGCATTATGCAACGTCATATACAAAATTATCTCCAAAGTCATCGCCAACAGAATCAAAACTCTGCTCCCACTGCTCATCTCTCCAGAACAAACTGGCTATGTTGAAGGTATCCATGTTCTGGATGGTATCATTCTCACTCATGAAGTGATCCATTCATTGAAGCACCTCAAGAAGGCAGGTATGCTTTTAAAACTGGATCTTTCTAAAGCATTTGATAAATTAAGCTGGGAATACATCAATCAAATGCTTCTTGCTTTTGGATTCTGTCCTACTTGGACCAGATGGATCATGCATCTCATCACCACCCCTAGGTTCTCCATCCTGCTCAATGGTAACCCCTCCACTCCCTTCTCTTCCACTCACGGCATTCGTCAAGGGGATCCCCTCTCCCCTTTCATCTTTCTACTCATGACAAAAGGGCTTGGTCATCTCATTCATCATGCCACCTCCATAAACACTCTCAGGGGTCTCTCCCTTCATGATAATCAGACCATAACTCATGAACAATTTGTTGACGACAACATGCTTTTTGGTCATCCCTCAGTTCAAGAAGCAAGCTCGCTCAAATCTTTGCTGGACATCTTCTCTGAAGCCTCTGGCACTACCATTAATGCTGGCAAATCCCAAATCTTCTTCTTCAACATGCCTGCCCTAACTCAATGCAACATAGCCCAACTCTTGGGGTTCTCCATAGCTGCTCTTCCTTCCAAATACCTCGGAGCTCCGCTCATTGAATCTGCAATCAAACACTCCTCCTGGAAAGAGCTCCTTGATAAAATTGAGACCCACCTCTCCTCTTGGACTTATAGATCGCTC
Organism: Pinus albicaulis; assembly: GCA_034641835.2. Lineage (NCBI taxonomy): Eukaryota > Viridiplantae > Streptophyta > Pinopsida > Pinales > Pinaceae > Pinus > Pinus albicaulis. The sequence continues at coordinate 944,366,726 of CM076581.1, forward strand.
AACATTGCTATCAGACTAGTTCTAATCAAAGGCATCTTCCAATCCATGCCTTTGTATCTATTTTTTGTTCTTGCTGCCCCCAAATGGGTTTTAAAGCAGATCAGAAATCTTCAGCGCAATTTCCTTTGGGGTTCTACAAGGCTTAACAGAAAATGGGATCTCGTGAAATGGATAGATGTTTGTGTATCAAAATCTGAAGTTGGATTAGGAATAAGAGATCCCCAGCACAAAAACGCCACAATGGGAGCGCGAATATGGTGGCAGTGGCTCTCCAAAACTCATACCCCTTGGGCTCAACTTTGGGTTGCCAAATACGCCAACGACATACCACCAACATATCTCATGAGACTCTTTTCAGATATCTTTGGCTCTCTTATTTGGAATTCTACCAAACAATACAGTTCCTTTATTGAAGCCCATAGCTTCTGGGAGATCAACTCTGGAAAATCTGCCCGACTTTGTGAAGATTCTTGGTAGCAACTACCAAAGTTGGCGAATCTCTTCCAAAAACCGAAATGGCAAGTTGTACTTCAACGAATAGAAAACAATCAAGTCAACTTCTTCTGGCAACATCACCCTAGTCTAGGCTATCATCAATGGATTCCGGCAACACAATGGCAAGTGAATTGGCAGGATGAAACTTATGCGGAAATTGACCAAGAGCTCAACCACAGGAAAATTCGATTTGCAACCCAAGAAGATAGGTTATGACTGGGTTACACTCCTCGAGGATCCTTCACCACCAAAGAGGCCTATCGACTACTCTTTCCTTCTGCGCATGCACACAAGGACAATATATGGACTCAAATATGGCAGCCAGGTATCTAGCCCAAAATTTCTACCTTCCTCTGGCTCCTAAGCAAGAAGCAGATTCTCACCTGGGACAATCTCCTCAAAAGGGGATTCATTGGGCCCTCAAGATGTCCCAATCATTCCAAGCATGCAGAAGACATTCCACATCTCTTGGATAGCTGCATCACAGCTAACTTCTTGTGGGGAAAAATAGACATCTGCTGCAGAAGAACCAGACGGATCAAGGGAGATGTCATTAATACCATACGACATTGGCCCATTGAAATTTTCAATAGTAACCTGATCAACACTCTTTGGTCTCTCCTCCCCGGCTTTATTCTCTGGAATTTCTGGAAAGAAAGGAATAAATGAATCTTAAAAGATGAAAGTAATCCCCCTGACATCCTTTGGACTAGCCTCTGCAGCAACCTTCAAGAAAGTATTGCTAACCAGCCCTGGTAGGAATCTGACATTCCCACTACTCCTCTCGAAAGCATCATATGAGAAAACTAGCATCTTACCATTCCCATTCTCCCCCTCCACTCCCCTGCCCCTTCCACCCATCCTGACTCTCCCTGTTCTTGGATCCCTCCTATCAACAACATTATAAATATGAACTTTGATGGAGCCTCCAAAGGAAACCTGGGTGCCGCAGGTTTTGGAGGTATATTTCGAGATGCAGTAGGTAATTCACTCAAAATATATTATGGCTCGATTGGATGGGACTCCAACAATTCAGCTGAATTAGAAGGTTTATGGCAGGGTCTCCTTATTGCAGAGGAAAATAATTTCTTCCCCCGTGGAAGTAGAAGGAGACTCACATATTCTCATCGATGCCACCACTCGTCTCCAACTGGGCACCCCTACTTCCAGAGTGTCCACAAGATGGCATCTCTTGACAAGATCAGAACAAATCGAGCAATGGCTCAAAGCTTTTCATACCATTTCCTTCAAGCATATTCACCGCACTGCAAATAAGGTAGCGGACCGCTTAGCAAATAAGCGAGTTGAGCATAATCTCATACTCTTCAGGGGCTCTCTAACCAGTACTAATGATGCCACTCTCATTCATGATTGCAATCATCTGGTGCATAAGGATATCACAATCCCAGATGCGGGTGAGCAATAAGAATAATACGGTGGCTGGCCCAAGGAAAGACACCTGGCCAGGCCACTTGCCCACCCCAAAGGACTGTATCAAGGCATTAAAGCCCCTTGATGAACCGCGTTTGGAATTTAAAGCCCCCTTTCTCCGCCTTAACTATGCAACTTGCTCGGCACACACATAAATGGAGACGCATCCCATTTCCATCACTGCTACTTATGCCCATCATTCTCTGGCTTTGTCTTTCACCACGACTCGACTCTTGAGCTCCATCTCTGTCTTCGGCTCGCCAAACAGTTGACTAGAGCTGTTAGTCCTCCATCTGCTCAGCGTGCTGCTTGTCCCTTGCCTCTCCACTGTAATCACCCCCCTCCAAGGCAGACCTCACTCCGTTCTTGCCTCACGCCTCCCCTCTGCACTTTCCTTCCTTCAAATCTGGCTGTTGTGAGAATTCGCAGTGATTTCCTTCTTGTCTCCCGCATTCGCCCTCTGGTTCGCCCTCTTCGTCTCCTTATTAGGCCTCCATCCCCAACATGCCGCGAAGGAAACGCATGAGGTGTAGGCGTGGCGGTGGCAGAGGTGTTGGCTCTCGCCCGCCCCTTTCCATCCATGAAGCTACAAACAGTTACAGTTACTTGGTCTAATATACCCTTTGTCTAATAATTTCTGTAATTAAATTTTAAGCTCTAGTAGTTCATGAATACTTATTCTATATGGTGCCCTTGACACTGGGGTAGTTCCTGGTACTAGTTCCATGGAAAACTCAATGTCTCTTTTAGGGGGTAGATGAGGGATTTCTTCTGGGTTCAGTTTCTTTTCTCTTTCTTTCTTGGTCTTCACTTTGATGACTAGACCTGGAGGTTAATTCCCTTATAAACCTCTCTTGCTCATTACTAGCCTACAACAACTGTTCATTGCTAGTCCTTAGCTGAACCATTTTGTTCTGAATATTCCTTATCATTTCCAGCATTTGTGAATTTGTATATGGAGGGTCTCCTCCACCCCCAGTTATACATATAACTCTTCTTTGTTATTCATGATAACAATTGTAACTGTTTATGCCATCAAACGGAAGTAATGCATTCCAGCCATCAACGAAAGTAGCAAGGGATGTTGATCAAGCTTGATATGGCAAATGCCTTTGACAGGGTTAACCTCTCATTTCTCTATAAAGTCCTTCTTACCTTTGGGTTCTCCTTTGATTTTGTCAACTTGATCAAGTATCATGGCCACTCCAATGGGTGTTTGGTTGCATGTGTGCAACCCAATAATTCTACCACTGATAGTCAACTTCCCTTTCACCTAGAACTCGACTGGGTCTCCACTGGATCTGACATGCATGCAACTAATAATAGTAAATCCTCAGTTGTATGTGAGATCACTGATTGTGAATTAATTAATATTTAATTCACTTGATCTCTCACTAGTGTATCTTCAGTTACAACTAGCATAACTGAGTTTAAATCACTTAACTGAGTTAAACTATTTACAACTTGCATTAACTAATGCACCTTTTCACTTAGAACTCTGTTACAACTAGAATTACTTTGCATGCCTCACTAACTACCTCTAAATCGAAATCTACTAGCTAATTGAATTTATCACTTTCAGTTAACAGATTCAAGTCCACATTGAGAATTTATCCTAAAGAAGAGCCTTCGAAGGTTGAATTACATACTGTTAGAATTCTACTCATACTAATTTTTTCACATACTCGGAGGTTCAAAAAAGGAAGTGGACAACCATGCAAACAATGGTTTCCTCCTCCCGCAAGGAGCCTTCAACAAAAATGACGAATTCCCTTCTCAAATCCTAATTCGTTGAATTTGTAATCCTAAAGTGATGTACAACCAGTTCTTCCATGTCCTCATGACATACTATTCTGTCTTCGACCTCATTTTTCAGTGAGAAGATCTTGTTATGTTGTTTGTGTTGGAACATTGCTTTATGGAAGAAGCATGTGTTCTTCTCTCCTTCCCTCAACCAGTTGACTCCATCTTGTTGCTTCCAGAGTATCTCCTCCTATTTTCAGTGTTCTTCTAATTGCATTATGAGCCGCCCTTCTTCTTCTACTATAAGTTTTGATCTGCCCTTTGTGATAATCTGCAGTTGTACAGTCTCTATCTTATTCTTTAACTCCTCCTGGTCTCTTAAGATGTTGCCAAAGTCCTCTTTGTTCCACTTCTTGATCCTTTGCTTGATCTCTTTTAGCTTGAGTTGGAATGTATGCATAAGATTTCTTCCCACCACTTCGTTGTTCTTCTACCATTCTTCGAGTTGCCCAAATAGCATAGGGTCTCAGAGCCAAAATGATTCAAATCTAAAGGGATTATTTCTTGGTCCTGTTTTGAGGTTGATTTCTAGTCTTACCAGCCAATGTTTCGAGCCCATTCTGGGGAGAATGGAGGTTTCCATGTATATGTCTCTGAAGATGACCTGTTTCGAGACCAAGAACCGATCCAATCTGGACGCAATCTGATTTTGACCTCCTCTCTGATTGTTTCAGGTGAAGGTTCTATTGTTGGTTTGTAGGTCCACCATTTTGAGCTCCGATATTGCATCCCTAAACATATCCATATCTAGGTCATGTTGGAGAATTCTTCCTTTCTTCTCTTCGAGGGACGTTATCATGTTAAAGTCCCCTCCTACTATCCATAATTCTTCCTGAAATTCTCTTCTCATACTAGCCAGGTTGTGGAGGAAGACCTCCTTCTCCCTTGGGGTATGAGGCCCATAAACCCCAGTAAGGAGAACCCAATCATTGGATCCTATGTGTCTAAAGCGCCCTGTAAGCATTCAGGGACTACTTACTCAATCCTGAAAGACGACTTCCGCTGGGTTCCACAAAATGGTTAGTCCTCCCACACTTCCTCTAGAGTCGAGTGCAATCACTTCATATGGTAGCTTGAAACTTAGAACTATCCCTTTGAGCTTGGCTTCATGGATCTTGGTTTCCTGGATGATCATAATGCTGCCCTTGTCTTTCCTTAGTCGCTCCTTCAAATACCATTGTTTGGTTTTACTATTAAGGCCACAAATATTATCCACATCCTTTCCCTCCATATGATTCTTATTGGGCTGACATCACCTTAATGTCATGCCCATCAAAATCATCCATTGGTTTCTATGGTTGGTTTGTAAAACACCTACGAGAAAATATTCCTTGAGGGGGATATGACTATATTCACTTCCACTTGATTGAATTTTTCAGTTGTATGACATCATGTTGATGTCACTAACTATTGACTCTTTTAATTGACCTTTCCTCCTGGTTGATGTCACCATCTCATTAGGTCCAACTATCAGCACTTGTCGATGGAGGGAGGAAAAATATTCCTCGAAGGGAATTTTTTATGGAAATTCTTTGATGCCTTTCTATACTTTAACCCCCTAACAAAAATAAATTTTAAATACTACATTGGGTCTAAAATAAAGGCCTCCTAACACTTAAATGAATTTTTTACTCCTCGGAAAACCCCCTTTCCACATGGTCACCATCTTCTTTTCCATATGGCACTACTATGTCATTGCATGACCCCTATTTTGGGTCCATGTTTTGTTTTCTACTTCTTCCATGCATCCTCTACTAGCATCATCAATTAACATCATCATTCCCATCAATATGGTATCATGCTTATCCATCACCATTTTTTATTGGTGTTTTCCATAGGCTAGGGGTAATGATTCTCTGAATGAACTACTCAATGGGTAAACTCCAAAATTTTGGAGGTAAACTTCCAAAACCTGACTAAAACCATTTTTCATTCATCATTGGGTTCAAGACCCAAATGTTTTCACACTTGATTGATTTATTTCCCATGTTTTCAATGCAACTCATGTGCAACACAAATACCCCCTACCCCACCATGTTACATGACATGTCACATCCTAGTACTAACACTAGGGCCACATATAAACCATATAAGAGTACCGTGCCTCTCCATTCCTTGAACTTCCTCAATGCATTATCTCTAAAACTAATCGATCCCATCAAGAAAACATTAGACCATTTATAACCTTTAATAATATTAAAAAGTCTAAGATCTAACCTTTAATAACTTTAACAAAAATTAAAACATTTATTATTGATCAAATAATATTTTTTTATAAAACATTTATTATTAATCAAATAATATTTTTTTTCATAATAATTATGATAATCGTAAAAGTTTTGGGATTTTCATTAAATTTCATTTTCCACCTCGCGCGTATGGCCAAGGAGGATTGGCGGGAAAAACCAGTGAAATGATAATACTCACAGGAGTTGATTATACATGATTTTCTACATTTTGCCGAATCCAGTCTCTAGGTATGCAATGCTGGCAGAGTTTTCGAGTTTTATAGGTATGCAATGCTGGCAGAGTTTTCTGAGTTTTACAGGTATGCAATGCTGGCAGAGTTTTTTGGAATGGAAGCTACCATCAGATTGCTTCGGCTCCGCAAGACAATTAGTAGCTTCCGTAACATCTGTCCCCAAGTCGAAACAATGACCCACAAGTATGTCTTGGTTTAACCCGCAGACTGTTTCTTTTTCTCCTCTCGTACCTACAATGCTTATAACTAGAAGACCGTAACAGGTATGGTCCTAATCACTGCAGGACTGCAGGGTCGATAGGCCAGTAACGAGATTTAGGGTTCTTTCTAACTGCAAAGACCGATTTCTTTGAATGCGTGCTTCAATTCTATTGTATCATCAACTAATAGTAAACCCTAAACTAATTTGCAGGAGATTTATGTATCATCTGGCACAAATGAAGCACATTTTCCCTAAAGGATTGCTGTTGGAGAAGACCATGGCACCTGACGAGAAGACGCTGCGCATGAAGCCAGACTTGAAAATCACTCTCTTGCATGATGTAGTGCTAAGTGGCAAGGACAAGGCCTCTAAAGGCAACAACACATTGGGTTTTCGAAAAGCATTCCACAGCCGCTTAGTTGCATTTGTCAAGGCTTATCCCAAGGCGAGTTTACTCTTGCTATCTTGTATTATTTTTTCAGGGTTCTATATTTTTTTGGTCAAACCTTTCAATAGCACGGGTTTTAACTTTGTATGTACATTGTATGAATTCATTGCAATACAAGGAGATGATGTTCCGGAGGCAATCCTACAAAGCCATTCAATAGAAAATGTCAGCTAACTTATCTAGTCTCCTCCCCACTTCCTCCTTTGATATGTAACAGCCTTTCCCTAGCAAGAGATGCTGCTTCTACTCTGCCTGACAATCATCAAGGAAAATCCAAACCCTCTATGACGTCTTCACTATTACCCAAAAGTTTCCAGAGGCGTTTTTCTCAGACAACCCTCACACTCCAGACATCTGTGGATTGATCATTCCCTGTGCCCAAGCAAGACCCAATTCTGAAGCCTCATTCCGAGTTTCCCGAGACAGTGAAAAAAATGGTGGTGATGAGGCTTCAAGGAGGATTTAAATGCTGGCAGGGTTATAAAATACGCCCGCTTTACCATCTAACCTAGCCCTTGTGATGCAATAGACAAATTTATAGATAGGGGAAAAGTTGAATTTGCTGATCAGCTGATGCAGAATTGCACTGTTGGGGGCCATTATCCTTATCTTTATCATTTGGGTTCAGGGACTCATCACAACTATTTAGAGTAGAAGAATAGCTTGAGGAAGAAACTGAGGCAAAGGATCTGGGTGTCTTTGGAATTTCAGAGGATAGAACCTGATTGTATCCTAGTCCATTTGGATGATTTTTATCAAACACATGATATGAATTGTCACAACTCTTACTAATTATCCTAGTGCTAGATTCCTTCCTGAAAGCCTTCCCTGCTTCTAAATTCCATATCTTTAAGAAAAAATCAGTGGGTGGGTTATTGCTAGGCATTGTCATCATATCCACTGTGTTACTAGTGTGATAACCAACAGAATAATTAGAGGACATGATCAGTGATTCTTTGGAAAGATGAGCTTTTGCTTCAAGTCTTGCATTTTCCCACTGTGCTTTGTGCCTTGTCAAAGCCAAGGCATCGTACCCCTGTGGAGCACTGGGACTGACTTCTGATTTAGGTGCATGGGTTGATGGATCGAGACCCATCTTCAACAAACGCTTCTTCAAATGGGTATTCCAAAAATTCTTGATCTCGTTGTCTGTTCTCCCTGGTAACTGTGAGGCTATTGCAGACCATCTGCAAGTACCACAGACATAAATAAAACAACTCAGTGATATAAATGAAATTGCTGATAAATGCGGATAGTTATCAAAACATTTATGTGCCATATATGAAGTACACAATTTGTAAAGCCATGGCAGGAGTGAAGGTTATGAACACAACTTTTAAGGCCAAGGCAAGAGTGAAGGTTATGGACAAAAAAAAAAAGGATTTTCGAAACAACTCTCTTTTATAACATGATCGATATAATATGTATTGCAAAATATTTTCAAATTATTAAATCTAGACTATTTAAAAACTATGAGAATTTGTAATGCCAAACCAAGAGTAAAGGTTATAAGCCAAAAAATAATTTGGAAACTCTTAAATCTAAACTATTGAAAAAAACACATTGAGAATTTGTAATGCCAAAACAGGAGTGCAATTTATACACTAGAAAATGGTTTGGAAACTCTTGGGATCATGTTATCAGATAGCATTGATGATTTTCTATGTGGTACTGTGCATCCTAAATTATGGTATCCAGTAGCAAGAATATTTGTAATTAATCAATTACATTTCATAGGGGTATGCTGCTGGGTGAGTTACAAAAGTATTGAATGCCACTAGGTGCTTAATAATGTCAATTAAAGACAACCCTGTTATGCCTTACCGATGAAAAAGGTTGTTATTCTTTATAAATGCTGCATAGAAAACCTGGTTGGCTGCCTTACACCTTTGAGCTGGGAAAAATGATCCTCACAGATAGGTGACTCATGACCTTGGAACTTCTATCAGTGAATCATGATGGCAAGTCATATAGCCTACCTTTTAAGCCTCAGAGTAAGGAAGCAACTGTGGGCCACACTCAAGTACCCTTGAATCCAAATTAAAAAGATAAGAGCACCCAACTATAATCGTTGGCAACCAATCAGAGACTTCAGGGTTTTAAAAAAATGAAATACTATAAAAAGTACTGCCTTTCCCTGTTTCCTTTCTTAAGGCACATAGTCCTTTGTTATGAATGTCCTGCTAGCAGTCAGTTTCAAGCCTTCAGTAGGTTGAAATTTGACTTAGGGATAGATGGCTTCTAATATGACAAGATGACCCTAAGAACTCCTCTCAAAGCTCTACTAGCATATACTAAGACTCTTTATTGTCTTATCCAATCACTATTTAAAATGGATGCCAAAGAGCCTATCTTTTATGGCTCCTCTAGTCTCTCTCAAATTACCAAGACTTGAGATTGTCTTGCTTCTGCATACATGTACATCTCTGATTCCCTACCGACAGAATACCAAAAATAAAAATAAAAATAAAAATTGATAGAGGGTTGTTACAGATTTGTTCTTTGTTTTATATTCTTTTATGTAAGGATCACCTATTGACTTAACATCACGTTGTAATTTACCCAAAGATTTCTTGGTAAGAACTACAATACATGGAAGCAACATATGTTGAGAATATTTGAGTACAAGTGATTGGTTTCTATTGTCCTAGGTAAAGATACTCGACCACAAGTTGTTGGTAGAGATTGGGACAAGTTTGATGAGTGGCCCAGTAGCTTGCAGCTTGGTTTTTGGACTCTAAAGGCCATTCAGAGACATATCGTTTATGTGTTATGTTGCTGGTATGTATTGTACTTAGTGCCATTTTGACATATTCACCCTGACATGGTATAAAGATGAACAAACTTTGCAGATTTTGTCTCTAGTGGATTGGAATTTTAAAAGTATTTTTTTCATTAAAATTTTAATTATTTTATGTGTTTTTTAAAAAGTGGGTCCATTGAGTCTGGTTTGATAGGTGTCCAGTTCAAAGATCAGTTCCAAGTTTTAAAACTATGATTGGGAGTATTGTACCTTGATATATAGTATTGCCTATTTTTGATATCTTCATTAGAAGTCTTGTGTATTGATTAATGGATTGCCGGTACAATTGCGTCTCATCTTCTATTTTGGTTTGCTTTTTGTAGTCTTTAATATAAAAGTTGTCTATTGTTTTCATTTCCTAAGAAACTGCTAATACATTTTATTTATTTGGACTGAACAGCCCTCCAGTTGTTGCAAAGTGTGTAGCACTTCTCAAACGATATCTATTTAGGTGAGTTTATTCTAGTGGTGTTTCGTATAGTTCTTGTTCTATAATAGAGATATGCAATAATTGGTTCCTTTTTCTTTTTACATTACGGCTCAAGTTTACATGAAAATATTCTATTGCTTTAGGTAGATACCATTAACAGATTTTTTGACTTGTAAAAAAGATGAAATGATAGACAGTTGTCCTTATTGTGTTATCAAACACTTCAGTTTTGATGATACATATATTAAATATAGATATTCAAGATGTATATACAGTTTGTTGTCATATGGTTGTCACATGTGCAAATACTGCAGGTATGCTCTTTGTGTGGGTTTGTGTCCATTTTTTAATTTCTTCTGAACATACGTTGCCAAAATAATATAAAATAAAGGATCGTTATCCTCCGTCATTTTCAATTGGGGATACTGAGCCAAATATATTTGCAAAATTTCCTCTTGTTGTTTCAAAATTTGATTCTTCTGAACATACATTGCCAAAATAGTTATAAAACAAAAGATTGTTTTTCTGTGTGTCATTTTCAACAGTTAATATAGACCCAATTGCATTTGCAAAGTTTCCTCTGGCTGTTTCACACATTTGATTCTTTTCCCCAAATATTTGATGGTTGATGCATGTATATACCTAGGATAGAGACTCTAGAGCAGATTGATTTGTTTTGTGTGAATCTAATTGCTGAGTGCAATGCCGTTACCAACAAGAAGGCTTCTCCATGGGTGCAGTCTGCAAACAGTCAGCATGTAGCATCGACTGCATCTATCAATTCATCTTCTCCAACCTCAACATCTGCATCATTTGCCTCAGGAGCTCTTGTTAAGTCATTGAATTATGTTCGTGGTTTGGTTTCACGACATATTCCAAGACATTCATTTCAGTCAGCACTGTTTGCTGGAAATTCTCATGCTAAGAGGACAATCACATCCTTGAGAAGCAGATTGTTTGGTTTTCCAGTCAGTCCAGGTGGCACTGTAACCAGAAGTTCTCCTGAGAATAAAGAGGCCACAAATTTGGATATCACGAATATATTAGGTCTGGAAACAATTAATGAGGAGAACAACAATTATATTGTTCTTGATGTTCTGAAATCAAGATGGATTGTGGTTAGGCACCAGCAAAGTTGGACCCCATCTCCTGTTATGACGGATAGGTATTTCTTTCATTTAGATTTGCTTCTTTTTTTTCAGGTCCTACATGAGCAACAAGATGAACATGTAAATGAGCTAGGTGATTTTGCTGCTTCCAAGTTAATTGGGCTAGATGAAGTCAATACTTTTGTTGGTTTTTGATAATGAGATTCATCTATGTATTGCCCTTTTATTTTCTTTAAAATTCTGTGTCATTGGAGAATGTCAAAGTGTTGCGGCACCCCTACGATGAGGTTGTTGCATCCTATTGGATGATATATTGCACCCATAGTTTTAAAAACCAGAACTGGGTTTTTGAACCAACCCATCTATCTAACCAGGTTTTGAATTAGATTAAATGAGGCAGATTTGAAAAGTAAAATACATGAAATATTTATTAGATATCATTGACTGGCTTCACATCCATAGAGCTTGATTTTCTTTGATTAAATGGAATGCTTTTAACAGTTTGATCCAAGATGCTTGTTATTAAGCTGGGAACAATAGAGAGATTTTAACAGTCTTAATGATGGAGATGATAGTTGTAACCACCCTTGTGTATTTTCCAGTAGTACACACCTATTGATCCTTGAGTGTATTGTATAACATTGATCCACAGTCCTCAATCATGTTTTCTAATGCATTCAGTTTATCTCCAATAATTTATACTTGAAACACCTTAATGTATTGAATCAGAAGTAAAATTTCTACACCACATCTTAATGTAACATATGAGATTGCTTTCTTTCCCTTGTTTCTTGGTACCAGTTCTGTATGTGTGGACATTGCCTGTTGCATGGTTATCTCCATTACAAATACCATTACCAGTAGACTGTTTCAGATTCCATACTCAGCATATTTGGCACCTCGCTTGCTTTGAGTTCAAGTTAACTGAGTGGACAATCTTCAGTTTCTTAAAACATTTCGTTGCATTTCTACTACACCAATGTAGCATTTTTTTTACTATAAAACTTGATCCTAAGCATCCATCATAGCTTTTAATATTTGTTCTCCATACTGCCTGCTCAGTTCCTTGTAACAATCCTTATGAGCATGAAAATAGAGGTACCTTGAAGAAAGTGCATAACAGATTTTAGGTGCATGGTCCAAGCCTCTAAAACTTCACACAAGAGCTACCACAGGTCCGAGGGTAGCCTTCAAGGTGACTGTAATTCAAGATTCTACGTAGTTCAAACTTCAAACTGCTTCACATAATGCTGCCTCTGCGGCTAGAAGAGAGGGCCTTATATAAGGCCTCTTGGCCCTTAAACAATCCTCCACGGTTCTGCAATTCCGAGCCACACAAATCTGAAGAGATTACTGTAGGTCAGAGCTCTTTATTACCACAGATGGCTGCCAAAATAATTTGTTGTCCAATTTTGAGAAGGAATAACCCAAACAAATAACTCTTATGTCCACCTCACCTCGTTGTTCTGTGTTTTCCTATGCTTGTCTTAGCTAAGTGCTCACCAGGAAACCTGTTCAACATGAGATCTATCCATTCAGTCATGCCATAAAGTAGGAGTTCCCTCTGTTGAACCATATACAGAAATATGTGAAATACTTCTGCTGCAATATTTAATGGTAGTCAATATTTGGTAACATTCAACAGTAGAACTACCAAATACTTTATGACAACGGGAATACTATCTTCTACATGACAATGAGCTTCATGCATATGCACATCTACTACTAGTCCTTGCTTGAGATGTTGCAAAATTCTCTCGTTACTAGGAACAAATCTACAGCCACCTGCACTCCCCACATCATAGGATGGAGTTTTTTAAGCTTCCAATAACTCCTTCAACCTCCTTGTAACCATGGTAGCCTCTTCAATTTTTGTTGAAGAATCATCTTCTGATGTTGAATTAAAGCTTGAAGTGTACACATCTCATATTCATTTGTCTTTCCTGTATTCGTAAGTTGTAGAAGATCCCTAGTTTTCTTCACATAGTTTTGATTTTTTAGTGTGACATCAACAATGAGCTCTACACATCTACGAACATTTGTTGCAGAAGTGCTTTTCCCCTTAGGATAAGAATCAGTAGCCTCATATTTGAAGGACTTGGTAAAGAAGTGGCAATCGTTCTTGTAACTAGTTCAATCGTTACAAGAAATTACAGCAATCCTTCTTTGAAGGAGCAGATTAATAGATTTCAATTTGCCAAAAGAGAACTACATATATACTGATGCAGGTAGTGGCATAGCATGCCTTGCAATATTACCCAGCAATGGGATGTCAATATTTGGTAACATTCAACAACAGAACTACCAAATACTTTATGACAACGGGACGAACGTGTTGTCCTTTGTGCCTATGGTTTGTGATAGCTTGTAACTTGTAAGCAAGAAGATATGTTGTGGTGAAATGGTTTTCTCTCTCTCTCTCTCTCTATATATATCCTGTAGTTTCCTACTACCACTATACAAGTTAGACGCAAAAAGATAGAAGTTAGGATATGGTGCTTATTATTTGCAAGGGCTATGGATTTTCTATATCTATGTATTTTGTAATTTGCTACTACTGATGTGGTTTGGATGTAACAATATTTTTAGATTGTATATTTATAGATAAATATAGAACGCTTTTATTGCCTATTTCAAAATTCCTAAACCCATGACGTGTTTAGATGTAGGCTATTACTAGGTGTTTACATGTAGGCTATTACGTGTTTACATGTACACATTGAACTTTAAGTGGAAAGTTGTATAGCTATTGGATTGATATTATAAGAAAGAGGGGGAGGGGTCTGTTCCATGTTGAAGTGTTGATATCCAAATTGCTTCTTTATTGATTTTTAAAAAGAGCTCCAGAGCTCACAAGAAGGATAAAAAAATGAGCAATTTTTTTAACGTTGAAAGAATATGTGTCTTCTTTTTTTCATACAAAATGCTGAGTTCCTCAAGGGTCAGGTGGAAGGAGATGAAAAATAAGTCGATATGTTTAGATCCTTAATTTTATAGTTGAGAACCCAACTCATGGATGAAGAAGTAGAATGCAAGATTTTGTTACTATATGTAAGGAGATGTACCTTAATGTCAAGGGTTGTATGGTTAAGTAATATGGAAAAATTGGACTTGGGAATAAACTTGTGGGGGTCAACAACTTTGAAATTCAGCAACTTGGGAAAACAATGGAAATGACTTGGCAAAAAATGGCTAAGCATTAAAAAATGAAAAATATTTCATTTTTTCATTTAAAATTATGTATAAACTAGCAACAATATATAATCATATTGCCATACCATATGAAAAGAAGATACATATATAAAAGGTGTAAGATGCCGAATGATCTAGTATCTACTATCAATGCCTCTGCTCCTTTAGTGGGCATATATATTGGGTCATCCTCTAGTAGTGGAAGGTTTTGTGGCTGGAGTCAAACATAATTAAGACCACCCCACTTCACCCCACAATCATCCATACAAAGGCTTTTGTGTTTAAACTAAATGAGATGGCCCACAACTTTATTATTCAAGTTGAATAATCAATGCGTATCAACAAATGTTAAAAGTTTTCAAAACTTTGGAATAAGACCAAACACCAACTTTATTGTATAAACTTTTCTAAATGTGTTCGCCTTTCTTCCATCCATCAATCCTGGACATTAATATCTATTCGAGACACACACTTAGGTTAAACATAGATCAACGCATACTTAATTGCAATAAATCTTGGGACTTGCCTTTAGCAACCTCCGAATATGACCAAAATTCCAACACAATTAATGTTCAGGGTCCCACAACAGAATGCAAACATACCTTGATTTAACCACCGCGCATCTCTTGATGCAAATGCCGTCAATCTGACGACGAGCATTATCGAACATATATTGTATTTTTTCCATGCCCGAAGGTTATCATTTCAAAATTTTGCGAAATTTTATATTTTAGAATACCACTTTCGCCACGCGTCATTCAAAGACCAATATTTCGTTTTTTCCAGCAATTCTACTTACCAGTTTGAAACTTTGCAAGACCGCTGGTTTTTTCCTCAAAATCGCTTCACAGTTTCTACGTTGTTCCTCAGGGTTTCGTTGTTCCAGTTCCAGTCCACAAAACCACATTAATTTTCGTTTCAATCCTTCACCTTCTACGCCTTCAGTTCATATTTTTTATGGCACCATTCCTTGTAAATATTGCCTCTGTTAATAATCTATGTTTCAACCCCTTTCAGCACGCAGACAATGCCTGACTAGTTCTCTCTATTCCATTAATTCCCATGCATTCTGGGTGACACAAGATTGATATCGATTTACTCAAATCGATCCTTCTCCATGTGCAACTTAATAGCACGGTTTAAAATCGAATCGAACTTCATTTATCTATCAATGGCGTGCAAAACTACCATTTCACTAACCCAATTTCATTGAGATTCATTTTCAATTCTCATTCAAAGGCTGCGCTTGGCTCTTTATCAATATACCAATACAATTATGATGAATAGAAAATTGCACCTCTATTTATAGTCAAATACCCATTCCATCTGCCTCTAATTTGGCACTGGTTCGAACTCACTATTCGAATCAGAGTATTGTTCATCTACCCAAATGTACTGTAAGTTTCTTAAAACCCAATTTCTTGTTGAAATTTAAAGCCATTCACAGAAATTCAAACATTCATCAAACGGAATTCAATCAAAGAATACATATTTCTTAGAACCAATTTCCTTCATTCATATGAAATCAAACACAACAACACTCTCGTCTTTGGCCAGATTTTCAAAGTCAAATGGCCTTCTATCCTCACTACCCTGCACAGCTCCGCAGATCTCTCCAGGTCTATAGCTCTATGTAGCCCTATGCAGGTCTATGCTGGTCTCTTTATTAATGCCTTTGAGGCTTATTTTTATACAAAATTACTAATGGATCGATTCAGATTCCTCAATGACTCAACAAAACTCTTGGATTTCCCAAAGTCCTAAATTTAGCCTAATCCCTAGATAAACTAAAACTGACTATCTCTTCATATTCCCAGCTAATCGACTTCCCCTCATGTTCTCCAGTGATTTGGGAACATTTGCAATTTCTCACTAAATTCATTTAAAAACCACTCAAATATTAACAATTTCATAAGAAAGAAAAACATGAGACCCCCCTATGTCTATTTATATACAAAGTATTGTCTTAAGCCTAATGCCCCTGCATCACTTTCATCAATCAGGCACCTACTCAGGCCTTCCATAACAAGTAGAAATAGTAGAGGGGAGAGTGAGCATCCTTGTCTGAGGCCCCTCTCTGCATGGAAGAATTTGGTTGCTGCTCCATTAATGAGAACACTTAGGAGACATAGGTGATGCAACACATGATCCAGTTGATAACCAATACGGGGAGGCCAAGGTGAGTGAGGAGCATTCTAATATAGAGCCAGCTGGTCTGGTCAAAGGATTTTTGAAGGTCAATCTTAAGAATCATGCCTTTGATATTCTCAGTGTGCATAGAGTGAAGTCCCTCTTGTGAAACCCCGATAGCCTCATGAATCTGTCTTTTTTATAGAAATTAAAATTGTTCAGGGGAGATATGTTTAGATAGAATGGGCTTGAGTCTACTAGAAATAATTTTGGCCATGATCTTGTAAATGCAGTTACATAGGGAAATAGGGCGAAAGTCCTTAAAGGAGGAGGGATGGTCAAACTTAGGGATGAGGGACATTAAAGTAGAGTTAAATGCATCATATAGGCAACCTGTACTCTTGGTCTCTTCCACCACCTCCATTAGCTCTTGTCCCAGAAGATCAAAGAAAGCTAGGTAAAATTCCACTGACCATCCATAAGGGCCAGGGCTTTTTTCCTTCTTGAACCAATTGATAACTTCCTCAAGTTCTCCCATCATGACTAGATTTAAAAGTTCCTCTGAAGAGTCCTGGTCCACAAACCTAGGGAAGTATCCAATGACCTTGATGGTTTCTGCCAGCGTGGCTCCATGAGGGGATTTAAATAGGTTCTTGAAGTGTGAAGTGCCCAATTTGGCCAGCTGTTTAAAGGATGTAGCTGAAGTACCATCCACATTTTCAAGTTCTCAAATGGTATTGATGGATTGTCTACCTCTGGCATATTGCTTAAAGAATTTAGTATTTTCATCCCCTAATTTTAACCATATGGCCCGGCCTTTGAGTCTCCAAGTTTCTTCCATGAATTTGAGGATTTTGAGGCAATCAGATTCCAATTTGATAAGGTGACCCTTGGTAGCATCAGATGAAAACCCACAATTATTGGGATCCTCAAGTAGTGGGGCTTTCTCCTCTGCTATGCCTATGTGTGGCAGCTCTTGTATTTTTCCACATGCATGCAATTTATTTGGGGATTTCTCCTGTGCTACGCCTACGCGTGGCAGGTCTAGTATTTTTCCACATGCCTGCAATTTCAGATAGCCTGAGTAATGAAACTCCTTCAGCGCCAACCTCAAATATTTGATACCCGCCAATTCCTCCATCTCAGAGCACTCCTAAACATCTAATACCCGAAGCTTCACCAGCTGCACCAACCCTCGTATGTTCCTGAGCTATTTGCATTCACGTGCATACAACTCCTCCAAATATGTCAATGTCTCCAGGCTTGGCAGCTACTCTAGTTGCTGACAACCACTTATGTCCAATTGTTGAAGCTTTGCAAGACCAAAAGGCCCTCCTATTTTTCTCAATACACCATAGAACTGCATCTGTAGCATTATTACTGATGTTGGCAATGCTCCAATCTCCACCAGATAATTACAATACTCAATCTTCAGGTGTTGAATGTTGAGGTAAATAACTTCAACAATTGATAGCTCTAATACTCGAGTTTCGTACAGCTATAAGTCTTCAAGCCAAACCATGCAGTTGCTAATGAAAGACTCTGTTGATATCTCCGTTCCTATTTCTAAATTAAGAATATCCATCTTTTTCCTCTGTTTCAACTGTTCAACCGAATAGGGCAAACATTCCAAACTCTAGCGGTCAATGGGAGTGAGTTCCTTTAATTTCATTAGATCATGGAGTGAAGGCAGTAGCTCTTTCAAAACAGGGCTTCCCAATTTTAATGTTTTCAAATGGCCTAGCTCTCTGATATGATCTCTTGGTAGCTCTTCTAAGCTTGTGCCCAACAAATTTAGGTCTTCTAAGGATCATTGGATTGCTACTTGGGGAGGAAATACCTTCATTTTTAGACAAAATTAAAGGTCTAATGATACAAGTGTGGTGATACTTCCAAGAGTTCCTTGAGGTATGATCAACTCGGAGGAGCTTTCCAAACAAAGATGCTCAAGTCGAATACAATTCCCAAGTGAATGTGGCAGCTCTTTCAATTTGGAGCAATCTGCCAGACGAATGCTTAAGTCTAATTAAATTTCCAAATGAATGTGGAAGCTTTTGCAACTTGGAGCAATTTTCCAGATAGAGATGCTCAAGTCTAATTAAATTCCCAAATGAATGTGGCAGATTTTGCAAACTGTAGCTCCTAGACAAGTCAATATATTGGAGGTTTGTAAGATTGCCAAACGAGTTTGGCAGAAATATCATGTTTCTTTGATCTCTCAGTTCAATCTTTTCTAGGTGCTGCAACTGTCACATAGACTTGGGAAACTGTGAAATGGGAACATTAAAATCAACTCCCTCAACTGCATTGGTGCCTACAAGGATATTTATCTTAACTCTCAGATATGATTATTTTCATTTAGAAAACCTCGCTATCTCCCCACTAATTTTGTGCTTGCTGGTACAAGCAGAGAATTTAATTTGGAACATTGAAAAATAAACACAAAACTTTGCTTTAAAATGTAGATGTGCCTCAGTTTCACTTTGCCAAAATGTTTGTAATGGTTGTCCCCCTATCACTTGCAAAACCCTTAACTTATTTATTGGAAGCCAGTGAGGGAGGATGGAGTGGGTATTAATCTTAACTCTAAGATATGATTATTTTCATTTAGAAAACCTCGCTACCTCCCTAGTTATTGTGGGCTTGCTGGTACAAGTAGAGAATTTAATTTGGAACATTGAAAAATAAACACAAAACTTTGCTTTAAAATGCAGATGTACCTCACTTTCACTTTGCCAAAATGTTTGTAATGGTTGTTCCCCTGTCACTTGCAAAACCCTTAACTTATTTATTGAAATCTAGTGAGGGAGGATGGAGTGGGGAATGTTATTCCAGCAGAGCCATATGAGATCAGGTGAGTACTGCATGCGAGTAAATATGCTCTCCAGATTTGGATGCTTAATGAGATCAATGCAAAAATGAGAAAGTTGAAACCTATTGGAGTCTTTGATTACTTTAATGTAAATTGGTGGCGTTGTGACCACATATATTGGTATATACAGTGGAGCTCAGCTCAGTGGCCAATATAAGTTGTCTTGTGTCCCTAAGTAAAGAATCGTGGCATCTGGTCAGTGGTCCATTCGATGGGCATGGGAATTCATGGAGGTATTCTGTTATGTCGGCCAATACAGAGAATTTCATGGAGGTATTCTGTTATGTCAGAAATAGTAAAGGATGAAGACAATGAAGATATCCCAGGTGAACCATTGTCCTCTAAAAAGGAACCAATACACTGTTCAATGATTTCCTCAGGTTAGAGTCCAGGTGTCCTTTGGAATGTTTTCTTATCAGGCTAAGAGCTCTTGTGACTTGCATGAATATAAATACAATTTTATTTTGGACATTCCTCTGACTATCACTACTTTTTCCTTTTCAAGTTTTTCAATCTCTTCTAACAATAGATCCAAACAAGAAGGTACACATGGAGTCCAAAATAAGAGTTGTGTATTTGTGCATCAGGAGTTTGCTGACAACCATATATTTAGGAGCAGTTTTGGTCACAATTTGAACAACATGCCTCATCTCTACCTCCTACACACTGGACTAAAGGGGGTCACACAACGATGAAACATTCTTAAATTGGTGGAAACGAATGTACAGATTTAAGAAATAACACGAATCTAGGGCAAGAAAAAAATAAATTGAAATGGATATATTTTTTCTTAGTTCAATCATTATACATGATTCTTGAACTTGTCTTTGCCCAGAAAGCACGGTGCTTGCTAAGAATTTTGTTCATATGCTTGCTCTGACTCTGAAGAGTATTAGAAGAGTCTCAAAAGAAGGGTGTGAAACCCCTGGCCTCATATAGCAGTAGGATCAACCATGGCTTGTCAATAAGGGGATTTTCAAACATTGAAAGCTAAGCCTTGATATAACTAAAAGTTGTCTGGCTTTATCAGCCTGTTTGCAAAGTCTTCATTCATTTAGTGTTGTCCAAGTTGGGTTGAGAACCAGGTAAAGTACACGATTCCAAAGGGTTCCTGAAGTACTAGCAGGTTAAATGGTTTTTGTAGCTGGGTTGGGACACATTAATATTAGTAGGGGTACTTGTGCTATCAATAGCAGAAGAGGGACTTGATTGATTTTAGCCATTAATTTTTGTTTCTTATTTTTGTAGCTTTGATGGCCTCTAGATTGGCAGTTATCTCTGTAGACACATTTTTGTAGGGTTTTATGTCATGGCAAAGGATTTTTGTGAGGTGCCACATCAAAGGGTTTATTCTCCCACTCATATGTTTACTGTAAAAATTGGATTGAACCTTATATTGCCAAGGTATTGTCACAAATACACAACTCTTATTTTGGACTCCATGTGCAGCTTCTTGTTTAGATCTAATGTTAGAAGAGATTGAAAAACTTGAAAAGGAAAAAGTAGTGATAGTCAAAGGAATGTCCAAAATAAAATTGTATTTATATTCATGCAAGTCACAAGAGCTCTCAGCCTGATAAGAAAATATTCCAAAGGACACTTGGACTCTAACCTGAGGAAATCATCGAACAGTGTATTGGTTCCTTTTCAGAGGACAATGGTTCACCCGGGCTATCTTCATTTTCTTCATCCTTTACTATTTCTGACATAACATAATACCTCCATGATACAGTTTGTACTGGCCGACATAACCTCCATGGGATATCTTCATTGTCTTCATCCTTTACTATTTTGAAGTATTTCCGATTTTCTGTGCTCTATGCATGCTGCTCCAAGAGTCATAAGTTCTAGTAGAATTTTAATTTTCTCTTATGAGCACTATTCTATTATACCCATGTTTAAATTGCCTAATTGGGTGCATAACAACTGTAGAAATTGAGAATCTCTATTGAGTTTTCTAGACCTATTTTTTTTCTGCATATGTGTGCCTGGCCATGAAATAAACAGGGAAATATTATGTGGGTGTAAAGATGTTTAAGCTCTTATTGACGAAAGATTATTTTCCTCCT
>CM076581.1:944388291-944474105 GCA_034641835.2 Pinus albicaulis
TCCATACATATGGGGCTGGATAAATTCATACATAGTTGTTATAGCTAGATAAATTCGGCATGAAATCCATACATATGGGGCTTTGGGGGCAAAGGCTATATCCTGTTGAGGCAGGATTAGTTCCGAATTGTAAATTTTTGTATCTTATATGAATGTTAGAGCGATTTCCAAGAATCACTGGACATCAACTGTTCTGTTTTGTACATCTCACAGTAAACTGTATGCAAAGGCTGTTCGTCACTACTCTTACTGTATTGTAGTCAATTTACTCAGTATTTTTCAATGATAATTAATGCTGAAAATATTGGATACAGTTGAAAATTTGACACTGCAAATATGTGAATGACATCCTAGAAAGGAAAATTTAAAATTTCAAACTGGTAGATTGGACATTGTACATATTTTTAAAACCATGTATATTGGTATAAATGTAAGCGTTCATGATCATATGCATGGCTTTACATTTCTAACTGGTATATTGAATGGAATTATAAGCCTTCAAAATACACAAGCTTACAATATTCTGTTGCTTTCTATCAACCTGACCACGATCATAACAGTAAGGAATTTCAGGCCAGTACTCCTACTTTTAGTTTCAGAATTAAATCTGCTGTTAGTTTTAATGAATTACTGCTTCTTGTATGGATGAAGTTGCTTCTAGGAATATCATAAACCCTACTAGATAGTAGGGACATTGACAGAACAGATTTTTTGGAATGCCATATTTGTAAGCTGTACCTGATTTTACATATACATGTTACTATATTTAAATAAAATAATCTTTTCCTAGCAAAATAAGAAATCTGCATTGAATGTGTCTCAATCAAAAACATTCACAAAGACAGATGATGTGAGAGTTCGCTAGTTTGTTTGAATTTCAACATCACATTTTCATTGCACCATATTTATTTTTCGGGTCAGAGAAACCCCGGCAAAGGCTCCATTCTAGAAGAGTGAACATCACATTTGCAGTTCTTTGTTTTATTTGGCAATAGAAGAGTGAAAAAATGTTGTTTAAATGTCAAAGTCATAAAGCTGTTGGTTAACATTTCTGAGGGAGTTGCGTCATTATTTTCAATTCAAGGTCAACTCACCCTCGTTCTTGATCCCCATTGCCTTATTATGCATAATGATACATCTTATACCAGCCAGTTTTATGAGAACTGGACTGCTCCTCAGAACTCGTTGACCTCAAAAAATGGAATCTATGAAAAGGCAAACAAAAACTACTTGACACACACATCTAAACCATTAGACACAAATATACAAAGTTCCGGACAGGATCAGGATGGGTTCTGGACCAGTTTTGACCAAAACTGGTTTAAGTGGGCAATTCTGACTAGGAAACCCCAGATCTGGTCTGCACCAAAACTGGTTTAAGTGGCCAATTCTGCCTAGGAAACCCCAGAACTGGTCTGCTTGGCTGGTTTAGCCTGCTCTGTTCTTGTTCTGATAACCTTGTCACCATTAGAAACACAAATAACATATTGATCAATGATAGGTATTGATTTGTTATTAATGCAAGAACTTTTGTTATCTATCATGAATTTTTGCATTTTCTTAGGTAGTTTGCTATTTTACCGAGCAGAGTTAGGACTGTCTCTAAAGGCATGCTTTTCTCATCAGCAAATATCTTATCCTTATCCTTGCAAAATCAAACCAGGAAATGCATTTCAACAGAAGAATTGTGAATTATTTGTTCTTAAAATACTCAAAGATTTTAACTCCAGGTTGTTAAATGAAGTAGCCCAGGTGTACTATAAAATGCTTGCTTCATTTCTCTGATGATATGGTTGATGACTTTACCATGACAGTGCAGATTTCATGGCTTTTAATTTTTTTTGAAAGTGATCTACCATTATAACCACCTTTTCATTTTTGTTTGAATAGGCTGATGATTGCTCTATCATTTTGCATCTGCTCTGTAAATGCATGACTTTTATCCATAGCATCTAATACTTTGATATGAGCTATTTTACCGTACAATATTCTTTGTTGTCTTTGCTAGTTTTGTGGGATTTAAAATTTAAATATGGTTGATAACATAGAAGATAAGTGCGGAAGCTTGTGATTAAGATGGTGTCAGCCCGAGAGAGCTACATGGCCTCGATTCAGATTAAATTTTCTCTTTCCAATCACAACAAAAGGGAGGAGAAAAAAAATGCTCCTTTCTGTCTAATTCAAGGAAAGGAAAAAAAGTTGGGATAGAGCTGTATTGTCTATAGAGTTTTAAGTATGCCTATTTCAGTTTTATGGGATGCTTCTTTTTTTTATTACAACCTTATCAAACCTTTGGATCAGTTGTGGGGATAGAGTAGTTGCTTGAATGAGATATATGTATAATCTTAATTGCCACGATCGCAATAGTCCTTTCTTTGTTGATGGCATTGGAGTTATTATC
This sequence comes from Pinus albicaulis, assembly GCA_034641835.2. Taxonomy (NCBI): domain Eukaryota; kingdom Viridiplantae; phylum Streptophyta; class Pinopsida; order Pinales; family Pinaceae; genus Pinus; species Pinus albicaulis. The sequence continues at coordinate 944,390,693 of CM076581.1, forward strand.
AAACTTTGTTGATGCAAGCAGGTTGTTGGAATCAGAAGGTTTTAGGATATGTAGTATGGGTGAATCTAGAAAAAGTAGACTTGGCTTTGGAATCTAACCTATTTCTGAACTACAATTGCAATCCTTAATGTTTTAGAAGTTAGATAAACTTAAGGTACTCAAATTACTTCCAAGCTTCATTTCGTCAAATAGGAGGACCCTGGACTCATTTTTTTTTAGGCTCTTGACCAGAATCTTATGACATAAAATATTTTTGCGCTCAACATTGACATGGATAGGCTAATAATACACAAAGAGAGTCACCAATTTCTTGAACAATATAAGAAGGTATTTACAGCCGAAAGTAAGCTGTGCAAGGATATAAATTCTTGTGATCTCAACCACTCCTCTTAAGATCTCAATATTGCTATTGATAGCATGGTAGATCACAAGGCCCCAAGAATGCATGGGCCACCTTGTGAATTATATAAAGCTATTTGGGACTTCATCGACCTCACACTTCATAGAGTTTACAATGAAGAGTTACAAGTCAACAATCTAGGTATTATGATTAATCAATAGAACATCAAATTGTTCCCTATAATTAGTGATATTGAATTGATCTCCAATTGGAGACTAATTATTTTACTGATAGGGGCTTATAGATTTATTGCTAAGCTCTTAGCTTGAGAATAAAATTATTTCAATAGCTTTTTTTTGGAGAGTTGCATGGATTTCTATCATTGACATTTCATACAACCTATCTTCAATCATCATCATGATTAATGATTATTGCAGAGTTATTGTTCCTAGTTGAGAGATACTATAGATAGGCAAATTAATATACTTTATTAATGATTATTGCAGAATTATTGTTTCTAATTGGGAGATATTATGGATAGCCCCAAAAGGTATACTTTTGGACACTTAACACTATGAGCAGTCCAATTTGTTTTGTTATGAATTCACTAGTGGGCATGACCAAATTAAGATTACTATAGTGGGGATTTATTTTTGACAACTTGGCTATAGTTTGGGCGGGGATGGGATGGGTGGAAACCAATGGTCAAGAAATCATATTAGTGAAAAATTGAAAATAGACTTTGAAATATCGTATGATTGTGTTCAGTGACATTTGATCTATTATAGGCAGAGCATTTGCCTTTGATCCCAAGTTCATCAAAGTGCTCTCCACCTATTTGCAATGAGCAAATATACCTCTAAGCCTTTAGTCTTTATAAATCGATTAGGCAATCTTGCTCTCTATTTGTTGGTAGTTAATGGCTCAAGCTATCTAATGGAACATAGAGTTAGCTGCATGTGTCTAATATGAGGGATTTTTTTGTGTAAGGTCAACAATTAATCTATTGTCATTTTGTTGTGTGCTATTTTCTCACTATTCAATTGGATGAGGACATTGTGAAAAACAAAATGGATCCGATCTATGTATTTTAGGATGCTTCTTGTGCTAAGATTTAATGGATAAAAACATTATTGTTATATCACTCGAGGTTTTCCTACTTGGTCAACCCAATAACAATGGCTTTTGGTCAACCAAGAGAAATTTTTAGATTTCTCGTGACCTCTTGCGGCTTTCAAATTTTGGCAGTTGATGTGGAATTATGTGTTGGCCTAAATGATCAAGCTAGATTATTTGCGAATCCAATCCATAAACTTGTTGCCAAGTTTCAAGTGTGTTTTAAAGTTTTAGTTACCACCATGGTTCATTAATCTAGACGTTAGCTCTCCAAGAGCACTTTTTGTAAATCAGTTGCTATCTTAAGTACATTTCTATGGTCACCATGCAAAGGTAAGAAAGGCTTCGTTGAAGGAAAATGTGCTTGATCCTTGAAGCATCTTGACTGTGTTGTATTGCAAGCTATATAAATGACTACTGAAGTATAGGTTATAATTTGGGCAGCTGGTCATGTATGCATCATCTATTATGGGTTATGTTTCAGTTGGTACTGGGAGTTGTATATTTTCTTGGGCTCTGATTCTACGGTTCACTAGTGTTTGAAAGACCGGTTGATTATTTATCAAGAAATTGTATGAGATATCTCCTCGTGCTTTCTCAAAACTCACCTAATCTCCTAGATATCATTGTCAACGAGCTTTGACATATCTAAACACAAGTAATTGTGCTTGGATTGGTGCCTTGGTAATGTTGAAACTTGAAATGTCCTGCGATCTTTGCCTATGACAAGATGAAATAGCCCTAATTGGACAATACCAAGACTAGCCCAATTTCCTCATAGGAAAAGCACAGCCATTTCCTCATGGAATTCATTGTATCAGAGTGGCATTGATTATGATGCAATTGCTAAGAGACTTGCAATAAGTATACTTTTGGCAGTGCTCTCAAGGCATTAGCTAGCTTGGGCATAAAAGAACAGAGCGAAACCTGACCAATGGTGATAAAAAATAGGGTCATTACCCAACCCAATGAATATTGGAAAATCTTCATGCCAGTTCTATGGATGCCAATTTAAGTAAGAGTATTGGACTAACTCTGTTGAATCCTAGTGAATCCATGTTGGAAAGAAATGAGGAGAATTACATTGATAGTATTTTCAAATGAACTCATTTTCCAATGTACCAATCCCCACTATAACAACCAGATAGTACAATATACCTTGTTTGTACGCATGCATCTTTTAGGGTAGAAAGTACCCTTGTCTATATGTATTCTAAAGGTGGTAACATAGAGGATGCATGTTGCAGCCATTCTAGTTAATTCTTCTATCTGAGTGGAATAGAAGTATGATGAGATACGATGTCTAATTTATGAAAAGTGAAATTACACCATTCAAGCAATTCCTGATTTTTGCTTACTACGTTTTCAAGTCATCCAGCATTGTTTGATATCTTGACAGAAGAAGGTCAGAGGGATTCAGTGTAGAATGGAAAGGTGGCATGGGCATTTCAGATGGGTTTGGTGTAGACAAAGGGGAGGAGACAGTCATTTCAAGATACATGATGACATAACTGAGATAAGAAAAGAATATTAAGATGAGCAAAAAGGGGGCGCAGCACTACTCTTTGAATTATTCAAAATAATACAAAAAGTTAAAAAATTAGAGCTATGTTAGGAAATCCATTCCCTTTCATAAGAAGCTCCCATGGTCTTTCAAAATTTCCACTTTATTTTCCTTAAGATGAAGCCACTATGTTAAACTAATGAGAATGTATTATATTTCACAAATGTCATCCCCTTAACCCACAACTCGTTCTAATTATTCAAAGTGATACAAACAAATTAAAAAACTAAAACCACCATGTTAAAAAATACGTTCTCTTTCCTAGGAAGCTCCCATGGTCTTTCAAATTTTCCACTTTATTTTCAATAAATAGAGCCACTATGTTGGGAAATCAATTCCCTTTTAGAGCCACTATGTTGGGCAATCAATTCCTCTCTTGCGTTTACTTTCTTTCTTTTTTCCATGATCTTTCAAATTATTACTTTATTGGTCCATTACAGAAAGCCATGCCGGCAGACTAAAGTATTGGAAGTTACCGACAAAAACTTTTTTTTATATCAAATATACTGCCATAAAGACTCTATCGAGTTCAACTCTGGTGAGACACCCATTACAAAATCCATTGACCGGAACCATACGACTGTAAATTCTTGGGGAGGACTGGTTAGCCACGTTTATGGATTTCAGTGCCAGAAAACACAGAATGTTAGGGAGGAGTCTTTGTGTTTTGGAGTCTTTGAATGGAATGAGGAAATTCAAGTTTTTATTGAGGGGTTTTGAGAGCTGAGTTCAAAGGGATTTTTACCAGTATTACATATTTGAGAAAAGGGGGGAAATTGCAAATCAATTTGCTATTAAATTTCCAGCAAGATTAACTTCTGAGCAGAAAAATGGTATCAAAGGACATAGAAACCTCCAAATCAATTAAACTACGTGCTCATTTATTCACTGTGTGTATAGATTGAATTTGGAAATTAAAACCAAGCATAGATAGATGGTGGGAGATAGGTTGCATATTTAGTTTATATGTATTTTAGAAATATACACACTGTAATATGCATAAATATCGACTGAGATGTAAAAACACTATCATATGAACACAAATCATTCAAAATATATTTTGCAGAGTAAAAACAGGGACAGATAATTACATCAAATGGAAACAGGTTTCGCTCCAAAGACTGCAACCCTGCGACGAAAATTGACAATATGCAACGTGAATCAGGATGAAAACAGAGGTTATTTGCATGCGCGGGTGATGCATTTAATTGTGGTTGGTGGCCGGCGGACGTGGGGTGGCGGGTGCCGGAGGAGCGGCGGGTGGCGGAAGGGAAGCGCTTGGGGGAGGAGGGGCGGAGCGGGTGGGGTCCTCCGCTAACGGCCCGTTACCGTGACGGCTCTCCGTAGCTGATTCAATTTCGTAGTCATTTTTCACATCGCCGGAAAGAGGGGGTCGCCGGAGGCCGACGATCGGGAGCTGTCACATCAGCTCCCAATTCGTAGACACAAAGACTCCAGCTCCCAATTCGTAGACACAAAGACTCCTCCCATTTCAACCACTAAAAAGATATAAATGATTATTTCCATACACAAAATGAAATTAAACCTGAAAAAGGAAAATAAGGGCATTGATATAGATTCATGCTGCCACAGTGTTATCAACCTGCTTCTCGACCATTTCTAAAATCCAAGTTTATTTGAAACAGTGGAGCCATTGAAAGACAAGAATCCAGGCCATAAAAATCCAATATTCATGTAGTTATGCGCAGCATTTTGAAAATTCAAAATTTAAATTTCAAATGGTAATTGGTCATACATTAATTCTTTAATTGCGCGCATGGTCTGGGGTGACGGCTGATGGCAACGTAAGTATGGAGTTTGTTTTGGTGGTCATCGGAATGTGCCGTCGTCGTCGACGTCCGTCGGGAAGGGTCATCACCGTCTTCCGCGGGGTCCACCATCGAGCCGGAGAAGGGAGGGGTTGCCGAAAGGCATTGATCGGGCGCTGTCACATCAGATTCCACTCAAACTCATATTTAGTGGCGTACTATTTGGTGGAACCAACATGCAACTTTGAAAAAATGATGCGAAAGAAAAGTGTTTGAATTCATCCTCCTTATCCCCAATGTCCAGGAAAAAAATTGGGTTTTGCGTGGTAGAAAGGGGCAGTGACTACACATTCATGTCACTTTAGCTTCATTGTTGTTTTCGATATTCGACCATTTATGAACTAACAATTTGTACCACTATACCATTATTGCTAAATAAGAGTTCAACTTGAACAATGCAATTTAAAAAAATTTAAAAATGTATATATATTTTTAATAAGATTTACATTAGTAAAAGAGGTTTAATTTTTAGTTAAATTAAAATTAATGGGAAAGTCAACCCATTTACCCTGCAAGCAGCAAGCGATAATAAGAATAGTGGTTTAGCGATGAATAATAATTATTTTATATATTTAAAATTAAATATAAATGTGTAGTTGTGTGTGAGTGATATATGTAACGATAAATAATGAGTATGTTTAATTAAAAAAATTTGAATATGTCTTTATGAAATAGAATTGTATGTAAATAATGAGTAATGTTTAATTAAAAAAATTTGAATATGTCTGTAAGAAATAGAAATGTATGTAATATGTTTGATGGAAATTTTGAAGTAAAGATTTCTTACGTGTTTTATCAAGAATTTGAAGTAACTAGTATAGATTCATTTTAAGTATGGATTTAACATGAGTGGAGAGGGATTAAATTTTTCATGTGCAAACTTTTTTAGAATGTGAAATACAATGTGTTATTTTTCATTGTTTAAATTGTATTTTTGAATACTAAATAGAGTATATATACGACTGAATAAAAGTTTTAACAATAAAAAAATATTTTTTTCATGATATATACATAAATTTTTTAAATGATGTGTAATATATACGCAATTGATATTAAAATATTTTACATAACATGTGCATGGACACATTTTATGATGCAAATTAAAATGGTTTTTTATTATTAACATGTTTTTAAGCATATGTCAATATCAATTCGTATAAAAAGAGTTTATCAATAAAATATTCAAACATTTCACTAAAAAAAATTTCTTTTTTTCCCGAGTAAGACTAATTCTATTAAAAAAACATATAGTACAAAGTAGAGTTATAATCAAGAGAGACTAGAAAGTGGGGAAGATGGAAATGATAAACTATCAACCTCGGTCCTGAAAAGAATACAAGAGAGAAACATAGAGGACAATGAAGAGGAGCATGGGAACCATAAGAGAGAGACACAAGAATTTACCAACAAAGGGATAAATCCTCAACCCTTCTTTCCTTTCTTTTTTGTAACTTTAACCTAGCCGTCATGGAGCGGGTAGTCTAAAACCACTTGAAGAATGTTGTTGACTGAAGGCAGAGTCTCCTTATCTGAGTCAGAGGAGGAGGACTCATGTGCTCGCTTCTGAGCACCCGAAGAAACATTGGCCCCCTCAGGATCTGCGAGGGCTTATCCTTCTCCCGCTTTGCTATATATGTGTCTACTTCAATCTCATCCTCATCTGGACTGAAGGACTCAATTACATCCATGAGAGGCAAAACACAGGGTTTCCAGCTTTTAGAGTTGGATTTGTGATTTCTTCTCTTCTATTGGGCGAGAAACATAGCACAAGAGTTATGAAGATGCCCTGTTTGATGGCAGTGACGACATCGGAAAGAAATATTCTCATAGTGCAGGGGTTGTGTCCATTGGAAATCACCAACTTTGAGATTGTTTTGATCAGGTAGACCTTTACTTATGTCAATTTCGGCACAAATTATACCATAAGTGTAAATACCCATCTCTCCCATAGAAGGATCCGTTGCCAGAAAGCAACCCAGAGAGTTTCCAATTCCTTGAAGGATAGAAGAGTGTCATAAGTGAACAGGTAAATTTGGAATCCTGACCCAAAAAGGAAGATTGGAATTGACTGTTGTAGAAGGGTCAAAGTCTGGGAATCGGGGGGGGGGAGGAATAACCTGCTTTTCCCCAAAAAAATGGACCACTAGTTAAGGCTTTTTGATAATATTCATTGAAACCAAACAACACTATGAATAAACCCTTCGAGCATAAAATAACCTTGTTGTTATTGGTCCAAATGGAATAAATCCATTGGTAGAGACCTTCCGTGCGTGACCATAATCCAATGAATCTGCAGATAATGGCAGATTATGCATAAATTTGAAACTGGTCTTCAAGTGTCGGGTGGGAAATTTCTATAGAAGGCACATCCTCCAATTTATCAACCAAGAAAGGCTTGGGAGCCTCAAAGGGTTGAACAACTTTCTTGGGAGGCTATGCATGGACAACTTCGTTGTAAGAGAAAGCATGAGTGGAAGATGGCTGACCTGCTGCCCCTCCTTGCGAATGAAGGGTTAAAACCACTGTAGCATCTTTTTCAATATTATAAAATGAGAGCGGAAAAGAATCCTTAGTTGTTTACCTCCATAGAGAAATCGTTGAAAGGCAGATGGAATCCCCAACCTGAGTTTAAGGGCATACGAAAGGTTCTTCACCAAATCCAAAGAGCGAACCCAAAGAAGCATGGTTTTCCCAGAGAGAAGAGTGATCTATATCTGAAAAGAGGGGGATATAAGGTCTGGGTACCGCTGGCTACCAAGACTTATTCGTGAAGCAAGATTTTCGAGCCATGTTGGTCATGGCTCGATGTTTAAAAAGGTTGCCTCTTCACATTCTTCCAAAGATCTTTGTATTTTGAAAAATGCTCTCCTCTTAACCATTGTCTTCAACATATTCATCAAACGATTGGAGACATCCGGCAATGGAATGGAGAGTGCCCCTTCCTCATGAGGAATCTGCCTCAGACATCGTTGCCTATGGAAGGAGAGGTCTAGGCAGCCATCAACGATGATTTCCGCAACATGGGAAGAGAGGAAAGCTGGAATCTCCACATCCGAGCTCCCACCAAGCCGTCCATCCAAATGGGCCAAAATGAGAAAAACCTAGTCATGGCGATGGTCATACTTTCACAAATTTTACCTTGCTCTTCCAAAACCAAGAGATCTCTCACACATTTTTTAACTTATAATTACTTCACGACATATTCTTTACTTTTATTTTTATTTTAATGAGGAACCCACACCACGGACAAACTTACACACCCCTCATACTGAGTTGTAGAATAAATCTTTATCTCAAAAAACTCACATAGTTTTGATGCTTAATAATTATTTTTATATAGGTTTTTTTTAGTGATATATTATTCTTTAATAAGTATTATATAATTGACATTGAGTTAATTATGTAATAATTTATTTTGATAAAAAAATAAATTACAATATATATAATTTATTTATTTTTAAATATATTAATTTTATTTATTGAACATTTAATTGGTTTATTTTATTATATTTTTACTTGAAATCATGACTTCGTACAGCCGAAAACCTACAACGTAATAGCTAATGTGTCCTATCAACTTTTTGTATATCCGACTTTTGGGGCTAACAGCTCCATATTTGATTTCGCTCGAATCAATAAGACAAATCACGTGCACTTTGCACACAAAGCTGAATCTAACTAGATGTGGTAGTTTACGGTACTAATTGCTAACCAGAGTTGATCTTATAATGATATATTTCTGTCCCTGTAGGTGATAAAATATATTATATAACGCTGCATTTATAAGGTTTAACTAATAGAAGAAAAAGGTAGTTTCTTAGTGGAGTTCGGCTCGGAGTGGGCATCATACGGCATCAATGTGTTCGCTGCGCAGAAATGATTGACTATCACATGTATATATACAGATATTTAACATTATGACATTAATAATTGGAGGGTAGATAGATAAGCATCGAGGAACATGTGGCCCATTGAATGCCTTCAAAAAAACACATAGATAAGCATCAGGGAACAGGGAACATGTGGTCACGCCACCGCCCATTCAATGCCCCAAAAAAAACAAAACCCTAGCTAAGAAACTTCCTTTTATTCTCCCACTTCCTCTCCTCTTCACTTACGGTCCTTAAAAATAAAACAAGTGTTTAGTGCTTACTAGAAGCCATACACAAAAGCCAAATTGATACATATCCAAAAGTCCCCCCGCTCACCCTTCAAAGCCATTCTTTGGGTTCAAAAACCTAGATTATATTATTCACTCTACTTAGTAGATATCTACTAGGTCGATCTTATTGACGCTCACAGGTATTAACTATCTATTAATTTACCTTGACCAAAAGAAATAATTATAATATATAATATTTATATTATAAAATAAAAAATAATTATTTATTTTAAATATATTATTTTTATTTATTTAACATTTAATTGGTTTATTTTATTTTACTCTTATTTTGAAATCATGACTTTCTAGAGCTCTAAGCTTGCAGGGTCATAACTAATGTGTCGTGTTATGTCATGGCAGTACGTAAATAACGACAACCCACTTCTCCTTTACAGTGAACACATAATAATTTAAATACATTTTATTAATCATTTTCATACTTAAACAATGTAAATAATAATAATATAATAAGCATAAATACTCTCACAGTGTCTCTAAGAAAACAATTAAGCGAGGTGAAGACTTTTCCAAAGTAAAAACTTATGTGCTTTTAAATGTTTTTGGCTCCTACGAAATTTGTAAATTTTTTAATCAATTTAACAACGTTGCATCAGTAAATTGAAAAAAATTCTCTCGACTCTTTCATGTAAGTCACTTTACATAGTAATAATTTTTAAGGGATAAATTTTTTTAACATAATTTAGTTATAAATAAAATTTATGTTTTTAATGATTAAAAAAAATATCTCTGACGAAATCAGGTAACTTTAAGATTTAGAAAATAATGAGAGATCATACAGATTTCAATCTTGACACTTTTAAATTTTCTAACTTTTAAAAATTTTGAATTTCTTCATCTCTCATTATTTGCAATGTAAATTTTGAAATATTTTAGAAATTAATAAAGTAAGTTGTTTTGTTTCAGCGTGATTTATAATCAAAGTAAACTATTTAATTCCTTAAGGCTTTGTCTACTAAATTTCTAAAATATTCCAAATTTTACAATCAAGAAAGGCAAGAAAACTTTAGGTAAAAATCACATTATGGGAGTTTTGATGACACATTTCGAACCATCCAATGTGGTTCATTGTTAGGATGGATTGTTCGAAATGAATGGAAAAAGGTATGATAATGTTATTTTCACTGAAAATTTTCTTGCTTTTTATGATATGGATCACAGAAGGATAAATTCAATCATTTAGAATCAAACAGAAAGTTTTCTTACTTCTCATAATATGGATCACAAAAGGATAAATTCAATCATTTACAATCAAATTATTCTCATGTTCCTAGTTACTTATTCAGTGATAGCCGATCCAATACAAGTATCAAAAGGCTCTATACTCTACTGATAGATTGAATATTTTTTTCACCAACAAATATTATTGGATACTAAGAGTTTAATAGTGAGTTTAACTAGTGCATCTCACTTATTCCAAGATTTGTTCCATAAGATATCTAGGTCACTGAGTAGTTAACTTTTTTTTATCAAAGATGACACTAATTTTAACAATTTAAGGAATACACTACAAGGAAATGACCCTCTAGCGAAGGCTATAAAGGAGGGTTTTAGTGTTATAAAATTGGCCAAAATTGTCAAAAAAACATTTGCTGCAACATCCATTTTTGGTAATGGAGGTCTTGAAAGAGTTTCTAATGGAACTTCAATGAAACTAAAAAAAACTAGGCGGTCAGAGTTTTTTATGGATGTTTTTCTCATCGATGCACACATCATGTGTGAACAGACCAATGCGTTTTACCCTGTACGCACCGGTACTATAAATATACCAAGCACGGGGATGTAAAACAAATTTCGGAAGCCCTAGGGCATTTAGCAATGTCCTGATGCCTGTCACCCACAAAGATGCAGTGGGTCGATAGAAGGTGCATGCATCGACGCCATTAAGGCATAAAAACACACTAGGGCGTTTAGGTGTTAAAATGCATCGGATCATTAAGTTGTAAAAGCGCATCGGTGCATTAAAGGAAAACCATACAGGTGCATGCAACGCCTATCGACCCAACCAAGTGGTAGTCATCGATAAAGCACACTGGGCATTCTAATTGGTATTGGTATTTGGTGCGGTGCCCATAGGTCGTAGAACAACACTGGTGCGCAGTATCGTACAAACGCACCGGTGTGTAATAACTAACACACATCGATGTTCATTTTCTTTTTTGTAGAAACATTGACATGTGACAGTGAAATTATTGTGGTTTTTTAAAATTCATTATTCATCACAATTCGACACATATCTTATAACAATATTCATATCAATTAAATTATTATTAGTGCATTTTAATGTGATGTTTGGATGAATTTGTTATATCATATCATCAAATTTCGCATCTCTTCACTATAATATTTAATCATCCATATATTAAATCAGTGATGTAACATTTCACAACGACAATGGAGAACACAATATATATATATATAAAAGACACTCTTTGTCATATAAAATGGGACATTTAGTGGTATCCCTTTGTCTTTCAATTGGGACACTATGTCCATTACATTAAAGAAAATTTCTGATTTCACAGACAAATATTTCAAAAAATATAGCGCTTTGCTTTGATATCCAAACATATAGATCATCATTCTTACTATTGTCACTGCTCGAGCTACTTCCATGACTTGGGTTATTTGGAGGAATGTTTTGTTCGCTGTGTTGATTATTTTCTTTTTCTTCAGGTTCCATCTACAAACATAAAAATAAAGTGTAATGAGTGTATATACATTGGTGAGAATAATAAAAATTGAAATATTAAATAATATACATCAATTTACATAAAAATAAATGTACTATAGCAAGAATTGACTCGTGAACTATACACGTTTTTTCAAAACAAAATTTCATGCAATATTTCAAAAATTCATTTGTTGATGCAGTTCCATACTTTGTTTCCTACAAGTTTTATACCCTATAAAAATCATAGATTTAATATAAAATATTTCTCTATTCTATTAATTATAGATGGAGCTAAGTAAAACCAAATAGATGCTTACAAATTCCACAATTAATTTCTGATATGCCAACATATATAGACAACCCATATTTAACCCAATGTCAATCAATTCTTCTGATATTTTTTCTTTGTATGTTAGCACATGTTTGAAGATATTCAATGATGATTGCTGTAAAACAACTTAGAATATACAAAAATGAAATCTAGTTAAGTTGTTATAAGGAAGTAACAATTACTCACAAACTTAGATATAAACCCTTTTCTTCCTTGTCGTCTTGTTTTCTGTGTTGAATGGGTTCCATTTTATTTTCTTTACTGTAAGAAAATACTTGAAAATTAATATTTAATGCCAAATTATTTATTTATTGTACCTAAATGAAAAATTTAATGATTACATATTACATTTGAAGCACCTTGTTGTTGAGATGGCTCCTCGTGCGATGCAATTATGTCCATTTCTTTGAACATATCCTTGTACACCTTTTTGGACATTCCTACTGGCATATTTCTGATATAAACTCATTCATCCTTTGAGATTTTCATAATCCTCCTAAAAATGTATCATGACAATAAGCTATTTAATTTTTATATTGATATATGAAAACTAAGCAGAACAAAAGTGATATTTATAAATGAGTTTTTTTCAGTAATATAAACATATAATTCTAGAAAAAACATTTAAAGAATATTACTTTTTCAAGCCTTTCTTTTTGTACGTTTTTTCTATTAAAAGTCTGACATGTCTCATCGACCAATTCTCTCGAAACTCTTCTTGTAATTTAAATAAAATTTGGTTATTTGAATCATTAGATTGATTTTTGTATTGTAACTGGAAAGAACGTCTATACATTTATTCCACTAGATCGCTAAAAGTTTTGTAAAAATTTTCTCCCCTTTCGTTAACCTCCAACACCACTCCAGACGAGCTAAATAGAAATTCATTTTCATTTACATGCTCTATTTTTTCTCTTTTCTTAGAACAACATTCATTTTATTCGTTTTTGGTCCCTGTACAAAATTAAATATATATGAATTAATAGATTTTTGAAACATGTTATCTAATATTTTTAAGTATATTATTAATGTAAATTCAAAAAATAAATGCGTATTGGATCGATAGTATTTTTTCATTCACCTAATTCATCCTTTTCCAATTTCTCCATCAAGCTTTTATGCTCTTCTGGTGTTAGATAAAAAATTAATCTCGTCGAAATTCATAATTTTGTGGCTTTGTGTGATACGCACTAAACAATACATATTAGTTAAACTTACATATAGTTCAAAAATAATAATTTTTGTAAAGAATTTACAAAAAACTTGTTTTTTTGCTTTTATGGATGTACTATTAGTATTTTTGTTACTTGAACTCTTGTCAGCCATTTCTTTATCAATATGAAACCTGTACCGTTCATTAATATATTTTATAAATAAATCACATACTTTACAAGTAAAAAAAATCAAGAAAATAGTGCACCTTTGAGAACTTACGCACTGATGCGGTGCAGTAGGTTCTTGTAAACACACTGCCAATATAGTAGAAACACTGTACGATGCTCTTTCTCAACAAGGAGAATCGGTGAATTATATTAATACCAGAGCATCGATTAAGATAAATATAAATTAATAAAAAATTATTTATGTGAAACAATTTTTTTTGTGAATGTGTCCGGTGTGCTATACTACAATCATGCATTGGTGTACTATTTTAAATGGTGCACACTAACTAACAAAAGTTTTTTTTTTTTTTAATTGTGCAAGAGACGACAGGGATTGGGTTCAGACTCTGCAATTTGTCCCACGAGTTACATTTCATACCCCTATATATATAGTAATACAAAGCCTATAAATCTAAAATGAAAAGCCCTAATTTTGAAGTCACAAAAATAAGAAGCAAGGGTTTAACATAAGAATGGATTTCTTTGTTTTTTTTGTTTTTTTTTTTTTTTTTTTTTTTTTTTTTTTTTTTTTTTTTTTTTTTTTTTTTGTGTTTTTTTTTTTCTTCTCTAAATTTTAATTATATGTAAATAGGAATAGATATTGTAAATGATTTTATTAGTAAAATGCACAGTAAAATTTAAAATATTTACTATGAATGTATTAAATCTAATAGAAACTGTAAGAAAAACAATTATTACAGTAAAAATTTAAAATTTTAATATACTACAGGGTTTTTGTGTGAATCGCCAGATATTTCAAATTCTGATTCTTTGAATAGTGCCACTGTTTGAAAGTATTTTCTTGCCCCATAGTGCTCTCATGCTCTTTTGCACTAGGTATGTCTCTCGTGCAAATCTTTCCCTAAAAATCTTGCAAAAATAATGAAATAATGAATAGATTTTACTATTTAAAGAACCTTTTTATGAAATTAGATTTTCGAAAATAATTTCCACTCATTTTTCAATTTACCGCTTTTTTTCACTTCAAAAAAAAAAAGTTGCAGTTTTTCCCCTGATATTTGGTTTGTTTGTTAACTAACAACACCAATGCATCCAGTAATAAAACTACATCAATGCGGTTAATAGTACATTAGCACCAATAACAATAACTCCTTTTTTAAGGCACCAAAATTACTTTTAGGTATGTACACCAAAATTTATTGTTGATTTTTCTCAAATGTAGGGAGAAAATCTCATAATTATATCAAATGGACAGTACTTCAAAATCTAGCTTGCTCCATAATATTTCTCAAAGTTCATCGCGGAGTTCTCCCTATCCATCTCTAGACGTAATTACTTCAGATTTTATTTATATTTTCATTATCTAATTGAAATTTTCTTTTTATTTATGTTAATCAATGGAATAAAATTCATCTATACAAATTTGCAGGTTCATGCAGATTCAAAATCGAGTTGAGATGCACAAAATATTCAAACAGTTCCAAAACATTGGAAGCTCTTATCACGAGCATCATACCACAAGGCACGGTTGGTAGATGACAATGGACAGCCGCTTCACCCTGCTAATCGTAACATGCCATCTTCTAGCCACAATCTCGGGATAATGATGGTAATAATAATTTTTTGGTATAATGTAATAATTGCAATGGAAAACCAATTAATCATGAATTGACGTGATTACTAATTGATATCATCAATGTTGTACTAATCATGTTCAAATATATTTTTTGAATTATTAGGATACTAGTGATCATGAATGGCCTACCTACCATCTTCCATTGCACCCCGCGACAATGTCAAATTGAGAGAAGGATGAATTAAGAGAAACTTGGAGAGGAATGATACCAAGAATGGTTGAATCAACCTCCTATTCAATTCTCGCTACATCCAGATTCACCAATTAGGAATGACTACAACAATAGTAGTTCTTCACAAGCTGGCAATGGAGGAAATCAAATAGAGGTTGATATGGATGATTACTTAAGGGATATGACTGTGATGGAGAAAATGTTGTTAGATGCATTCAATAATGATGATCAGCTAGGGAATGATGCTCATATCGTTGATACCTTTTTCTAAAGCCTTAAATTTTCTTCCAACACCCCTCTCTTTGGATTTGGAAATTAGTCAAAGTGTACCGAGTTGGGGACAACGATGTTACTGTACAACTTGAAAGAAGATTTTGGCTTGTCAAATTCACGTTTCTCAGAAATTTTGAGGTAATCTACCATCAAGTCCCTTATATTTTGAGAAATCTTGTCTAACAATCAACATTACACATGGTCAATTTTATGAACGTTAATAATTATCGGCATTAATGTACATTTAATATTGTCCATGACCAACTGCATGTTATTCAAAGATAAGGTTCTTCCGAGTGATAATGTCTTGCCCGGTAGCTGTGAAGAGGAAAAGAAATTGTTGAAAATGTTGGGTGTTGAGTACATATCATATCATGCATATCCAAATTATTGTATTTTATATAGAGGAGAATATGCAAAAAAAAAGATATGTTCGAAATGTGGGCATGATAGGTATGATAAATAAAAAAAGAAGGGTAAATCACGTGGTCCCCCTTTTAAGATATTGAGGAACATGCCTATAATCCAAAGGATTCAAAGGTTCTTTCATTGCAAAGAATTATCTATGTTGCACGGATGGGATGCATCACACAAAAGTGATTTGGGACCTATTAGAATCCCAACATATTCAATAACCATGAAGCATATAGAGGATACATGGCCTGAAAAATTCATGGTTGAAGTACAAAGTCTACGACTAAGCATAACCATGGATGGTGTCAACCCATATTTGCTCCAGAACACCAAATATTCTATTTAACAATACCCCCCCATGGTTGTCTATGAAGAATGAACATCTCATGTTGGCTGTCATAGTCCCTAGTAGAGGACAAGTGAAGAATATGGATGTCTACTTACAACCACTGGTAGATGAATTACAGAAATTATGGGATGGGATAAATGTATACGATGTATCAAGACCCATCGTAGCAGAGAGGAGTTTTACATTATATGGCATATGTGCTTACACGACACATGATTATCCAGGCTTAGGCATTTTCTCTGGTAATTACATGTTTATTGATTTGTTTGTTTACGTCACAATATTCTTTCGCATATTAATTATTTAATTCGTTGTAATTGTTCTAATCTTCATGACATTCTTTAGCATTCCATGCATATTGTATACAATAATTTCGCAGGTCTTGTAACTAAAGGGTATTATGGATGTAAATGTTGTGGACCTTCTCTAAACACTAGATGGTCCAACGACCTATGAAAGTCAGTGTATGACTGCTCCAGGGTATTCCTCCCAGAAGAACACAATTGAAAAATAGCAGCATCCACTTTAAATGGTAAACAAGAGAGAACCCAAAGGCCTGCAATAAGGACACCAGTTGAATGGCTTAGAGCATATGAGAGAGATAAGGAGAAGGAGTTCATAGAAATGTTCGATTCAAATGGGGTGCCTATGTTCGATGATCCAGAATTATTTGACACCTATGTTGAGAAATCTCCCATTGGGATGAAAAGGAAATCTATCTTTTATAACCTCCCATATTGGGAGCATCTTAATATTACCCACTTATTAGATCCCATGCATATATTTAAAAATGTTTCATCTTCTTTATGGAGGCACATGTCATCGAAACAAAGTGACTTATTGGTTGTTAGGAAAGATCTTATTACTTCAAAAACTAAAAAGAAGCATTGGCCAAGATGATTAGAAAGTACAAGATCAAAGGCTAGCCCCTCTAATTGGTATTTCAAAGAAGGTGATGTCCCATGGATTTTTAAAAAATATGATATTTCTTTGGCAAAGTAAGTTATAATGGGTGTGAGGGTGCCATCTTCATATGGGTCTTCACTACGACGCTGCTTCATCGTGGAAGACCACTTGTCGCGGTTGAAATTGCATGACCATTTGAATTTCTAAGAGTACGTATAATGTCAAAAGCATGATTTTATTATTTTTGATATTAATAAATTTATCCCATGCAGGGATCATAAAAAATAATTAATTTTGTATATTATTGCATGTGTTTATAACTTTGTAGTGTGATTATCATTTTTTCATGCATGGGTGTGTGAAACATGACTTCCCCCAAGACCTAGGATGTGTTATATCTAAATTATCTACATTTGTATGTTGGATCACATCAAAGGAGATTCATGTGGCTATAATTCCATGGTGGCTTCAAGAGATAGTTGAGATTGTTTGTATGTTTGAGAAGGAACTACCGATGAGTTTCATGGAATTGCAGGTTCATCTTCTAATCCACCTAGTATATGAGGTTGAATTAGTTTTGGTGGTTTCTTGTCATTGGATGTTCTTCTTACAGAGGTACATGAATAAATTGAAATGTTTTGTTTGACAAAGGGAAAAACCTGAGGGGTCTATGGCATAGGGGTACATATCGTAAGAGTCTTTATATTATGATAGTGAGTGCATCAAGTAGATCAGCAACAAACCAGGTTCACTGATTTGGGACGATGAAAGGGATCAAGACAAAAGAGAAGGGGAGATTCTCCAAACGAATGGAAAAAGGCGCTTGATAAAGGGTAAGTGACTTATAATTTTTCAAATTCACAAAAATAAATATTCACGTTGAACTTTGATATAATGTAAATTTTGATCTCATATGTACTATATATCGGTTTCATTTCATCAGTGAATGCATAAATTGAAGCAATCAATAAATTCATTCTTTAAAATTCTGAAGTAACACAACTGTGGGTCGCATTGTATGAACAAAAGAGGATAAAATGGGATATTGACAGGAAATAATGAAAATGGTTGAATGGTAGAAGTGTGCCTTATCCCGATCATTTAAAAGAAAATATGCCAATTATATGCCTCAACAGTTGGGTTGTTATCCAAGTCAGAGAGAAATACAGTGCAACTTGTCGTTACCTGTCTGTTGAACAAGATGCGCTAAACATAGGGATTGGGTGCAGCATCTCGGTAATAATCTATTTATGTACATTTTAAACTTAATAATGCACCTTTGAAATGTAACATCTATATTTTATATTTTAACAGTTGGGTTATTATACACATGATACTATGATATTTTAAATTTTCTATAGGTGCATTTGTTCCCATCTATGTGGGCATATGGATACCATTTTCACACAGAAAATTCTAATGATGGATACATGACATAAGACTGTGGAGTGGAAATCGAGTTCGATCAATCTAGTCGAGCTAGCCACTGTGATCAAAGCCTAATACGAGGGACGTTAGGTTACGTCAGAAAGATACAAGATATCATTGAAGTGGATTTCTCTTCTTTCCAATGTGTTATTTTTAGATGCAAGTGGTGGGACACCTTTGATCGGAATAATGTAAAGGAAGATCGTGATAATAGGCTAATATGTATCAACTCTAGAAAGGTGTGGGATGAAGCTAAGGAGCCTTATATTCTCCCCAAACAATGCAACCATGTTTTTTTTTACCCAAATGTGTTGGATAGGGATTGGTTGTTCGTATTGAGACATGACCCTAGACAAAAACATATTTTTTAGAATAATAGAGTTATCATGCCAAGCGAGCTTGAAGATAATGAGGGTGATCAGGAGAACAGAGAGTGATATGTTACATGTGTTATTTCATTATTTATATTATTTATTATGAGATTTTATAAAGAAGAGGACTTAACCTCATAACTAAGACTCTTTTTTTTCGTAACATTATAATATGTATTTTGAATTAATTGGTTTGCATTGTGTTAATGTTAAAATCATTTCACTTGATAATTTGCAATTATGTTGATCTCGAAAACAATGCACTGTATCAAGTTATTTTTTTTAATGTGAATTCCTAAAATAATACAACTACTTGATTGCTTTAAATGGGTTTTCACTATATCATTACTTCAATAGATGCACCATATATATATGTGTGTGTGTGTGTGATATCTTCAAAATTTTAAAAAATGTATTAATGTATACTATTATTTTTGGTATGTAAGATCATAATAAAATAATGATAATTCTAAACATGAACTTATTTGCATTATTTTCTAAACTTTATTATGTTACAAAATTCATATTAAATTCTAGATTTATTATTTTACAATTATTTATATTCATAAAAATTTACAATTTTACAATTTTACAATTATGGTAATTTAACAATATGTACGGTATACATTTTACTTACGGTAGTTATGGTTCAAAATTGACAATTAATTTACAATTTTACAATTTTACAAATTTACAAATTTTAATAAAATTGAATCATGGCAATACATACAATTATAATTATGATTTTACAATTTCACAAAACAATTACAATTTTACATACAATTAGAATTAGAATTACAATTTTACATACAATTACAATCATTTCACAATACAATTACAATTACAATTACACTTTTACAATTTTTTTACATACAATTACAATTAAAAGTACAATTACAATTAGAATCAAGATGCATAGAATTATGATTACAAATTCTACAATTTTAATAAAATGTAATCATGACAATACATACAATACAATTACAATTTTACAATTTCACAATACAATTACAATTACAATTACAATTTTACATACAATTACAAATAAAATTACAATTATAAACACGATACATACAATTACAATTAAAATTACACAATTTTACAATTACCATCACATAATATTTAATAAATATCATGATTTAATATTAAAAATAAACATCACAATCATGATAACCACTGTACAAATGTCATATTCTAAAATACACATTCAAATTCGCTAACATCATCTAATTATCGTGATCATGATCATCTAACAAAACACAAGCATTGTATAACAGCATCACAACACAAACATCAAATATACATCTCATGTCAAATAACTGCTATCACATACACATCTATTTGCAAGCACATTAAATGAACATATCTAACATGACCTAACAATATACACATCATGATGAACACCAACATGTAAATTAAGTACATCAACATGAGCATAATATATATATATATATATATATATATATATATATATATATATATATATATATATATATATATGGGCTGAAACGTGAAGCCGGGTTACACTTTGTGCCACAATCGGCCGAAATGTTTTTCTCTCTCAACAATAAGTTCGGTCGACAAGAGTTCGCCGAACTTTCTATAAATTTCGCTCGAACTCGTGATTCCGTTTAGGATTGACAAAGACACGACTACGCGAGCAAACGTAATTTTTTGTCTGGAGATTGAAAATCGGCAACAGTAAAAATTATGGCCGAACTATGAGTTCGGCCGAACTTTTACTTTTAAAATAGTTCGGCCGAACTATTTTATATAAATAGATCGCCCGCGAATGTTTATGGTTTACTGTTTCATTGTCCGCGCGTTGTTATTGCGGTTTATCGCTTTCTCGCCCGGCTCGCGCCGGCCAGCCGCCGGCGCCGGTGCCTTGCCGTCCGCGCCTGCCGACTCCCGTCGTGAAGAGCCTACGCCTCGAAAAATTTTGTGCGTTGAATTAAAAAAATTTCTTTTGTATTTTATTAAATTACCTATGTATTAAAATGTCTGTGTATTAAAATTTTTGTGCTGTATTAAAATTTTGGTGTTTGTCGGCCCGCTCATCTTGAAGATCTACCTCCCTCCCTACCTTATTTTTTTTTCACAAGAGAAGAAACACTATTTTAGATATATTATAGTGAGAAAAAACAATCTATGAGTCAGATACATAATCTCGCCATTGATAGCACACCTAGTTTATCCATCCAGATAAATAAGTGCCCCATCCCAGACTAGAATGATGAGAAAAGCCCTATATCAACGATACAGGAAATTGTATTAATTACAATATGAACCTCATGAGTATGCATAGAGGATACCAAATATGTCAAAAAGAAAAATAGACACAGGGAGCAAATGCAAAAACAGCGGGCCCCCAAGTTGATCCATTCGATCAAAAAAATTCTAATTAAGACCAAAGACCAGCATCATGTAGTAGAAAGCAAAGGGAAGCCCACTGGTCATGTGTGAACCAAAATGTGCCAGAAGGAGCGTAGACAGGCATGCTGTGTGAACCATAGTCTAGTAATCGATCCGATGATACAACATTCTTGAGAGGAAATAACAGTTGTACAGGTTCTCTTGAATAGTCATTCAGGCTCGCCTGCTGGCCGTAACAATCTACCACGTCCAAAAAAAACAGAGCCTTGTGGGTACCATTCATATTGAGTACTGGAGAGCATCTTTTGATCAGCAACAATGAGTAGTATGCAATTGACAGGCTTGTTGTGCGGATAATAGTCTAGTAAAAAAAACAAACCCCTATGGAACAACATACAAGTGAGAAATAAACAGAAGTACAGGATCGCTTGAAAAGACATTAGGCTCGTTTGAAAACCATTACCAACTACCACGTCCAAAAACAAAGCATGTGGATACCATTTATATTGAGGTCTGTCAAGTCCGTTGAGGAAATTGCAACAATATTTTTAATAATCCTTGTGATTATATAAGAAACATCAGGCTCGCTTGCAGGTTAATACATGCTCGATTGAGTACTAAAGAAAACACAGACAACATCTTTTGTTGGAAATATTTGCCTCCCTTATTGACTGGAATGTTGGAAACCTGCTCTGTCTTGAAACCCCTTCTTGGAGTCTCTCTCTAGCTAGAACTGCACCTACACTCTGCAACTACCCAAAAAACAGATTTGAAATATTTGACTAATTTTTTATATAATTGAAATTCAAAAACAGATGATTTTCTCCAAGTTTTAATTGTTTAAAATATGATTGTTTGAGCAACTCTTTCTCTGGGATACAAGGAGGCTGAAAGATTTTTTTCTTGTATATTTGAAGCTCTCCATTTTTATATAAAAGGATTTTTTTCTTGTATATTTTTATGCTCTTTGCCATATAGTAATGTCATAGTGTATGAATTTTTAAATTGTTTTTATTATTTTTATTATATGTTGGATGTGATTTTGATTGAAAATGCTTCTTTTTTATTTATTAATTAAAAAAAATTATTAGAAAAATTATTGCTTTAAGCCTTGGAATTTACAATCAAAATTAGAAAATGTATTTATATCTAAACTATTTATGAAAAGTTTAATATTGTTTGATTTTCTCTACCATGTCCTTTTTACATATATCTAGAGTAATATTATTTGTAGTTTTCGGTTTTTTGTAACATTTTACTACCATAATCAAAATCTATAGAAATAATAATCTAACATTATAATATCTTAAAATGTAGCTAGCCAACTCAAATATAGTATTGCAAATCCCTGGCTAAGTTAGATGAGGAGGCTATGTATTACTTAGTATTGTATCCATATTGGGGTTGCAAGTTCTGTGGGTTCAAAAGAACACTTGCAAACAATTTTTTTTCCATATGACCTCTCTTTTTCATAGATAAATTTCATTCTTTTAGCCATTATGGATTTGAGAAAAATACATCCTGACAGGCCAATAAAAAGCCTTAACAATGAATTAAACATGAACAACTATTAAATATGGGTAACCAAGTAGCATCAAAACAAACAACTAAATCACCAAGGCTAGTAGTGATAAATAATAAACATTCTAGGATACTTAAAAATTCCATGTAAATAATTTTTTTACCTAAAATCACTAGATGGTGAGGCCCACAGCAACAACTGCAAAAGCAATGCAATATAACCAATCAAACTACACCAACAAAACATATGGTCTTGAATGAGGTTTTGGACTCTTTAGATATAAATGTACACTGTGGAAATGTATCTTATATAAAACTTTAATCCATGTGCTTAACCTTAACATTGACACAAATGGAATACAATTTTACTCATTGCTTTATGATAGAAAAATATTTGGATGAGTATTACCCACATATCCGAAGTCAAAAGGGATAGATTAAAAAGGGATGCTCTGGTCATCTATAAAAGATAAATTAAAGAAGCATGACATGACATATTAGTAATGCAAATTAGATATGCGTACCAATTATGTTCATATAACACAACAAATAGATGATTCAATACAAATGTCACATAGAAGTCATATTTATCTCATGGGCCTTCAACTTAAATTATATATCTAGCATTACATTAAGCTATAGGAGGTAAATCAAAGAAGCATTTGAATGTAAATTAAACATGTGTAATAATTATGTCCTTTATTTCAATAAATAGATAATAATTTGCAAATGCCATATCTAAGCTATATTTCATCTAAGTAGCTTTCAATTTAAACTTATATCTAATGTTAAATTATATAAAAGAATAACAGTAATTCAAACTTCAAAATAATATTTAGAGTTAGTATAAAATGTGACATAATTTTTCTGCGTGGAAAAACATAGTTACCGAGAGTTCAAAACTCATGCATTTGAATAGAAAGTGGGTATACGAATGAGCAAGTAGATTTTTTCTAGAAATGAGGAAGTGAAGGTTGATAGAGAGCCACACAAAATTACAAATTCATACCTTAACAAAATTGTTAGATCCTTTTAAAGAAAACATATTTAATCAACTTTCATTGAAATATATGATAAACTCAACCCAATTTTATGAAAAGTAGTATACCATTTTTTACATAATTTCACATAATACAAATAGATAAATTTTAATTAAGTATTGTTATAAAGATTTAACTACCCATCAAGAGATGGCCAAGTGATTGAGACAGGGCATCATCACAATAAAAAACCAAGTAAAAATTGTAGTAATCCTAGAATCATGCTTTACATGAGGTAAAATTGGGGAACTCATGACTTGTACTATAGATAAAAAAGCATTTACCCTTACCAAAAAATATATGATAAAAATTGACAAACTACATAAGCTTAAGCTTAAGGGGATATAATCCTTCTTGCCTTCCATATAGATAATGAAAATGATTGTTCCAAGTCTCATGTTGCTTCTCATGTTATTTTATAAACCTTGATTGGAAAGAAAAATAGGAGGGAAGAAATGTAAGAAATATAAAACATAATGAAACACAATGTAAGAAATAGAGAACATAATGAAACACACACATAAATATCTCTAGACAATCAACACAATTATTTTCCTAGGAAATCCTTATATGGGAGACAAGCAACCCTAAAAAGTAATGATGCTCTAGACTCCTTTTTCCCTAGGAAATCCTTATGGGAGAAAAACAACACTAAAATATAAACATGCTCTACTCTCTCTTTTCTGGTATGGAAAATATGTGAGTACAAAGAAAGAGGTAATCTCTCTAGAGTTAGCTAAGACTTTTAGCGTGTAAGGTTGCTATAAAAACTTAACTTCATACATTTTTCTCTCTAGCTTCACACTCCTGGTTGTATTTTCAACTATGGAACAAAATACAATAACACAAAATGGAACTCTTATTCCTCCTAGTGGCCAAGTATTTAACATAGTGTGATAGCCAACTAGGTGTAAGATTTGACTCTGTCAACCATTAACGAGGTTTGTGATTTTAGACCTTTTAGAGTCTTGTTAAAATTCCACATGTAGCTAGCTTGCCATGCATGAGTAATGGGGCTAAGATGTCATTCTCTCGTACCATGGTGGTCAGCATGATAGGTCAACTTACTAAAGGCATAAATTTTGAATGAACTTCGTTTGATGTTTTTCTTGCACCATTGGATATGTCTTTAAGTGTAGAATAATGGTCAAGATTTCGGCACAAGGGATAATCGTTTGACCCCCAGAAATTTCATTTAATGCCTTAAAATGACTCCAAAAGGTTTTAGACCCCAATTCTCCACCCACCATTAAAATGACCCGACAAGTTGATTCTTTCAGTTTTTTCACTCTATAAGCATCAAAATATATGACAAATAATATAATTATCCAATCTAGATCATTATTATAAACCCCACTAAAATTAAATAAAATGTATATGAATTTAAATAAATAACAATTCTGACTGAACACCTTGTACATGTTTCTTTGAAGTATTTAAGCCTACATTTGAAAAATAATTTGTTTATGGATTCTATTTTCCACATTCTCTCAACCATATCAAAAACCTTCTTATAATATTTGAAACCTAAAGGTCCATACTACAAAATATATTCTTTTCATATATTTGCTTGTTGATATGGGTGATTTAGAAATGATTGGGATATAAAATTAGTCATTTATTGTATACAATATATTTGGTTATTTATAAACCAAGGCACAAATTCAACATTTAATATAATAATAAATCTTAAAAAAGACAATAATTTATATATATGGAGTTGTAGATTGGGCAGCTGCAGCTCTTACGTGATATTTCAAATTTAAAAATAATGGTTTGAGTCCTAGGTAGCTCAGAATCCTATTTGTTTTCAAAATAAGGATGCACTCCCATTTGATTCTCATGATTAGGTTGTAATCATGAGGCTCTCGCTCAAGAGTGGACCTTCCCAAAATATTGTGACGTCTTGTCACAAACAAAACCATCAAACTAAAAACACATCATGCAAGAAACATAGCTCGCTGACATATCATTTTTCTCCTTCAAAGAAAAAAATTCACATCATGTGAATATCTCCATGTACTCTTACATATTGGTGTACAAAACCATCAACCAAACACAAGTCGAAAAAACATGCCTCTTCAAACAACTGATTCTCAAGTCAAATAATAGCTCATGTAAAATTTTCCATATTTGTTGCATTTAAGTGTGTCAACATAACTCTACTTTCAACATCTTGCTTCATGCAACATGCACCATACTTTGAATTTGCAAAGAAATTCATGAAACATAAAAATACATGCAAGGCCTTAATTAGATAAGAAATCTAACCATCTGTTAGCAAACCATTTCAATGGCGCATCTTTTAGCTGCACTTCATCATGTGAATCATCTTGACCCTCATCGATTATGGAATCCTCTTTTCCATTCTTGTCAAACTATCTCTTTCCACCACCTTCAAATGTTGTGGATGACTTGTTGGATACAAAGTCCAACACTTGTCCACAAGGTGACCTTTCTTATGGCAATGAGGAATAAACAATTGCATCTTATTTTCAACATCATTTTCCGTGTCCAATGGGCCTTTGACTTTTTGCCTCATTTATTTAGAAAGTTTCAATGTGTATGGATATCTTCTTCCAACATCTATAAACATTATGATTATTCAAACAACAAAAGGAACATGCAATTTCTTTTCCAAATCTTATGTGAATATTTACCATGTTTATCATAATCAAAAGCAATTTGATTAGAGGCAAATTTATACCTTGAACATTCACCGTTGTCGCCTTCTTGAGGAGGTGAATTTGATGAGGTAGTGGCTCTCCTTTGAATACTAGCAATGAATTCAATGACTAGATAGAGCTTTCAACATCCTCTTCTTTTACATTCTCATTAGCTGCATGTTTATTAACATCTTCTTGCAAAGTGGGTGTCAAACTTTTCCATTCATCATGAACACAAACTTCACAAGCTTGAGGTAATGAACACGATATAAAATTCCTTCTTGGAACAGCTTCATGTGCCTCCTTGGCTTTGGAGCATTCTCCATCATGTTTTCCATAACCAAGACCCAAATAATTAGGCCCTTCCTCAACAACATTTGGCTCAACTATGCCTTGTACATGTTTTCCTTTAACCCTTTACTTTCATAGCACATTTTCATCAAAAATTTGGACCTTATTCCTCTAGTGTGTCTCTCAAAAGCATGTACACATTCATTTTGAGAGGAAATTGAAGACAGAAACCAATAGCTAATTCTTCTAACTAACCTTGACTAAAATGAGCTAAATTGTACTTTGATACCAACTTGATTTGAATATGGACAAACTAGTTTTATTGGGCTATCTCCCTCACTAATTAAATAAAAATGTGTTTAGGATCGTCTAAAGTTAGCCAATTGGGAAGGGGTTTGTGTCAAGCTTTAAGTGTATTTTGTGAGAAATTTATGAGTTAATTAGCTTTTAAAAACTCATGTGTACAAATAAAATGCAAAATTTTTATTTAGGAATTTTTTTTCCCTCAATCCAGATTCTGATCATTGGACATGTAAGAGGAAGAAAGAGGGAATTCACTTTTCAAATTCTAGACCTTGTCTAAACCAAAATAAACTAGAGGTTTGGTTTTCAAATACAGTCACTTATTTGGAAAAGTTCTAGCTACCAAAAGTCCATATGCCAATCTACCTCCCAAGAAATCCATTTAGTACACCACTAGTTAGTTTTTTGTCTTCCTATATTCTTTATCAACCTCTTCTAGTGATTCTTGAAAGGTGGATACTTAAATCCTTCCTAAAAATTTGAGCTCTAAAATGAGAAGACATACAAGGTCATTTTAAGTCATTCTTCTATCCAATTATAAAAACAAAGTGAATATTTCTACATATTGTTTTCTGTCCCATAAATTGTACAATATATGTGGAGTTGCCTCGCCCTAAGCGAGATGTTTAAAAAACATGATAATAGAGAAACAATTAGTGACATCACCAAAATATGTAGCCTCTTCAAGGTATCATATCCTCTCATCAAGGTCAAGAATCTATTCACCAAAAATGTCCTATGGAAATGATGGTTTAAGAAACAAAACTAGACAAAAACCTTCAGTGAGAACAACAAAATCTAAAACCTCTTCAAGGTCTTCAATATGCTCGTAAAGTTAAATTGTGTCTTGATCAAGTCCAACAACAAAGAAACATTCAGTGACAACACCAAAATCTACAACTTCTTCAACATCTTCTAAACCATCTTCAAATTCAATATTGTGTGCATCAAATTCCTCAGCAAGGTCATCAATGGAGTCATCAAAACTACTATCTCAAACTTCAATGCCAAAAATAAGTCGAAAGAATTCAATTTCTCCAAAACCTTCTTCTCTAAGAAAAGCTAGCATGATGTCATCGAGAAATTCAGTAATTCCATGAGGAAATTCTATCAAAGTTAAAACAAATCCTTTTCATACATATTTAATGCCTACTTTTTTAGGTGGAACACCTCCAAATTTAAGGACCACAATGACATAAAATATGTAACTTTACCTAATAGGTGTAGACCTAGAACCCCCAACTTTGCGTGACATGTAGAATTGAAGATCTTATATCATAAGCAGTGTGAGAAGAGAGTCATGGTCACTGAGTTGAGCAAGATAAATAGTTTGGTATGACAACCTTACTTGTGATATGTCTAGCTAGCAGGCTACCAAATTACATGGTAATGGCATTCAAAATGTGAAAATTCCCATTTCACTTGGAAATAAGATGGTAGAGAAAGGTATAGATGAAAGGAGATATCCATTTATGGTAAAGAAATCAAATAGTTCTATCAATTCCACCTTGAAACTCTAAGAGACATTGAATTAAATTTCATCATTCATAATTCATGGTCATGGAACATGATTGTGTTGCAATTGTGATAACATCTGTTGTATGCAGAAGCTAATAAAAAATGATCGAAAATGACATTTTTGCTCTATTTTTTTGAATATTTAAGGAAAATTACACCAAGTAGCTTCCAACTTCATATGACCATCATGTCAAACTCATCTCAGGATATTGTCCAAGTAAGAGCCACTTAAGCAAGCAATCTAGTATACATGACTCCAATTTCAATTAGCAGCAATGACAGTTCTCTAAGTATGGTGCAAACATTGCTCCAGATCCTCAATGGGGCATGTTTGATGACAATAATTTGGGGAGTGAGAGAGAGAGATGGTAGGAGAAAAAATTCAAGGAATCCACGGGAAATTGAAAAATATATAACTAGAATAAGGTGGAAGACATTTGTAACCTAAGAGAGAAACCTGTGAGGAAATGGGTGAAGTTGGTATTACACACCCAATTGGACAACCTTGAGGAGAAAACATTTCTCCCACTTTATTTGTTGGCATAACCTAGTAAGTGTTATTCACTAGCATGTATTTTGTAAAGGCCTTGACCTAGTTTCCATTCAACTCCATCCACCAGGTTGTAGAGGATTCCAAGCCTAATTTCATGAAAATTAAGTTGGGGATGATCACATTGACCTGCTTGATGACATGTCTATGAATATTAACTACCTTGAACTATTTTTCTGCGTAGGGAAAGAGACACATTCCCATGTCTAAGCATGAAAACATTCTTTGATATTGTTAATGCCTCTAGTGTTTACTTCTACAAGTTCTATAGGCAGAGTCTGTAAAGGGCCAGGTAGCCTCTGGATCTCATCTTTTATGAAAGGTGACATATCTAGTAAATGCCCCTACAGTCAATCTCTGGAATGGATCTAAATAAAAGTTCTTCATTTTAATATCCATAAAACACGACAACTTTAAGGTAAACTATGTACATGTGTCATTTCTCCCACAAACTAAAGTGTATAAGTGGTAAATTTTATACCAAGTGTGCTCCCACCATGTAAAGCGCAATTTGGTGAACTTATCATTTTTATAATATCTTTTTCGATTAAATTTAGTTTCACAAATGATCAATTATTGCTTTGAAAGTTGTGTTCTACATAATTTGTGTACACTAAATTACAAATTGATTTTTTGAAATCTATTTTGTGTAAATGTCGACCAATAGATATATATCATGGAGGATGAACAACGAAGATCAGTCGAATCCCATATGGAGGTTCAGGGATCGGGGGATGTTCACGGTATTTAAATATAATCTTAAATCTCCATACATGTGTGTACATATGGAATTGATTTTTTATTAACTTTGTGAGTTAAATTAGTTATTAATAAGTTTCATATTTTAATTTTTAGGAGGTAAGAGGAGAAGGGTTTCTACTCCATCCATGGAGCATGGCCATGGTTCAACCGGTCGAGGTATGAGTGGTAGCAGGTTGCGTGAAAGGGGTGATATTTATTCCCCCAAAGGCCAATCAACGGCTGTTGGTTCTCAACAAGGTCATTTTGGGTTTGGTTCTTAACAGGGTCATTCTGGGTCTGGTTCTCATCAGGGTCATGTTGGAGAAGATGCTAACCAACAACGTCAAGGTTGCCATCAATTTCAATATTTTTCATTAAATTTGTACAACTTTTTTTACACGTGTTTTTTATAATATACAAAATTTTATATATATTGATGCAAAGGCCGAAAATGTTCGAACTAGTGGTCAAAATAGATGCAGGGAAGCCCGCTACATTTAAGAAGAAGGTTGTCAACCCAGCATAACTTATCCGGCCGAGATTACTGATATACCATGGGAAACCAACATGGAGGAATGCACCTTACAAAGGTGTGAAAGACTTCATGCAAAATTTCAAAGAGATCTCGTGGCTTTGTCTCTACTTGCTGAGAGTCGACAAAGCCTTGAAATAGTTATACATTCATTGGGTGAAATGGTAAATGTGTACAAAAATCTTGGGCCAATGACTGATTCATTTGTAGAAATGATGAGAAAGAGAAAAGAAACAGTGATGGGTCCCGATAAATGGGAGGACGTAAAACAAAAAGTTACAAAAGAAGTGGCCAAGTCAATGTTTAATTACAAGGAAGGGCCAAAAAGAAAAATGTTGAAGGTGTAGTATTTCAAGCACCTAGACATAGCTCGTTATTTGTATGATAGGCACCTTGCGGCCTATGGAAGGCTTCCATGGAACGATGAGGTTCCTGTTTATTTTGCACAAATGTTTTATGCAAAAAAAAATTTGGGTATGAAACCCAATTACAATGATCTTCCTTCAGAACTTTTTGGCCCGGGGAAAGGTCGATTATATGATCGTAAAGGTGCTAAGCGAGATGTGGAGTTGCCTTGCCCTGAGCCGCCATTGGTGAGTTGACCGTTTCGAGTCGAAACTTTGCAATCAAATATGGATGTGACTTCTCAAATAAGTCGAGAAGCAAGGGATGTTATGATCGACAATGTTCTGTGGCCTAGTGGGTGATCTTTATTGTCGACAAAAAAGGGAAACGTAGCAAAGCCCTTTATTTTTTTTATCGTACAGATGAGGAGATTTACAACATGAATGTTGAAGATTTCCGAACATATGCAATAAATTGTCGCAATGGTCTGCAAGACCTAATTTTTCATGAGGAAGAGGGCACCGGAACAGTATGTGTTAGTGACCTTAGGGTTCGAAATTATTTTTATATATACATGTGTACAATTTGTAATAAATACATGTGTATGTACATGTATACATTTATTTGTATATGTACATTAATCTAACAAAAATGTATCATTATATGTTAAAACACCATTTGCAGTTGTCACACATGATGAGTGACGAAAATGTTAATATCAGGTTCGGGACCTCTGGTTCAAACAATGCAGATGGGTCTCACCATCAAGATATGTTGGCAAATGTTAGTGTTTTTTAAGTGATATTTTTAAAATAAATAATTGTGCACACATGTACATGTATGTATATATAATGATAAAATGTTTTAACAGATTCCGATTTCGTCCAATGTTTTTGGTTTTGGAGCTGTGCATTTTCTTGTACTTTATTGAAATTTTTAAATGGGAGATGAGCCACAAGTATGGACAATTTTTCTGATTTGAAATTTATGTTTCAAAAAAGTTATATATATATATATACTAACTTTTGACATAAATTTTAAACTTGTGAAAAATTAATCATACTTATTAATGCATCAAGGAGAAAGTATATATATATATATATATATATATATATATATATATATATATTACCTCAAAAAGTTCATTAAAAACAGAAATGCTATATATATAGAGATCTATATTTAGTTCTTAGTACCCCCTTTTAACATTTGAGTTCCTATAGAAGATTTCTTTAATCCACGGACTCTAGCGACGGAGATAGGAACATCCACAACATTTGAACAAGTTGTCTTTAGTTCCTTTTTTTAATATTATTGAAAATAAGTTTATATATGTACATGTGCATTTTCATTTGAAAGTTTTATATATATATATATATATATATATATATATATATATATATATATATAACTGTACATGTATATTGTACAGTTTACCGCTGTAGATGTTCCTATGGGAGAACTTGTTCATCAAATGGAGAGGGAACCTCATGAGGTATTGCATGATTTTTTTGTTATATTTTGTTTTTTACATGAAGTTATAGATATATATATTCTCATTCATTTTTAAAACATCAAATTTTAATGTTCAAGTACATGTGCATTGTGTATGTAGGTTTCCCATTCACAGGATAGGGTGCGGACTGAGACCCTAGTAGGGAAGACGCTAGATCTGTCTCCATTTGATGGACATGATTTACAGTAGATTTGATTTCAAAATTTAGATGGTTTTAAAATTTGTTAAACTTGATACAGTTTGATACTTGTGAGATTTACAATTTTTGGACATATTTTATTACATTGTTGTTATATAATTTGTTTTATTTAATTTTTGGATGGTTTTAGTACTTTTGACATGTGAATATTTAATGTTAAATTTTTTTTTTGGATAGTTGAATTATAATTTCCATGGCATGTGAAGTTTTTAAAAGTCAAGTTTTGGATGGTTTCAATCTACATTTTGCATGTGATATTTAATGAAATTTAAATGTTTAATGTTTTAATGTTGCACAATATATAATCAAAAGGTTTTTAAAACTTAAAGTTTTGGATGGTTTCAATCTACAACTTAAATTTTTGGATGGTTTCAATCTACATTTGCACATGTGGTATATAATGTTAAATGTTTCTATTGGATCCAGTTGAACTATAATTGGCATGGCATGTGAAGTAACGATCTATATATAATTTAAAGTTTTTAAACTCAAGTTTTGAACGGTTTCAATCTACATTTCGCATGTGATGTTTAATGTTTTAATGTTGCACGATATATTATCAAAAGTTTTTAAAATTTTAAAGTTTTGGATGGTTTCAATCTACATTTGGCACATGTAGTATATAATGTTAAATGTTTCTATTGGATAGTTGTTCACTATAATTGGCATGGCATGTCAATTAATGTTGCACAAATCCCTTTTGGATGGTTGAAGTACATTTGGAATTTTAAGATTGCTTTTGATCTCTCCATGTAGTTTTGTTTGAATGAAAAATTTTCCAATAGGAAGAACATAGCTTTTCAATGCAACTAACCATCTATCAATTGAGCTCTAATTGAAAATAGAGTTTAAAGAAGTAGATATATGTACAAATTATCCATTTAATTTTGATTGGAAATATAAGTCTCTAGTACATATATATGTTTGTTGAATTTGGGTCAATGTCGTTAATGCACTCAAATAGGTAGCCTTGTCGATT
This sequence comes from Pinus albicaulis, assembly GCA_034641835.2. Lineage (NCBI taxonomy): Eukaryota > Viridiplantae > Streptophyta > Pinopsida > Pinales > Pinaceae > Pinus > Pinus albicaulis. The sequence goes on from CM076581.1 coordinate 944,424,196, forward strand.
TATTTACATTGTTGAAACTTTTTACCAAAAAATCCAACTAGTTTTTCATCAATGCACATAGAAAAACTACTTGGAACAATTAATTGTGCATTCTAGAACATATCTATCCAAGACAAGTAGCATTTTTCATCAATGCACATTGAACATATCCGACCATTGGACAAGCAGATTTTGTACTAGATTTTCAATCAGGATTAGAGATGTGGGTCAAATCCCACCAAAAGTCGGAGAAGTGCTCCGAGTCTCTTGTCTGAAAGGAATTTTCATACAAAACTATACTGCAGATGATTTATTTACATTGTGTCCATAATTTTTACCAGAAAATCCAACTAGTTTTTCATCAATGCACATAGAAAAACTAATTCCAGTTAATTGCATTCTGGAACATATATATTGACTACGTAAATAATTTTTCATCAATGCACATAGTAAAACTAGAACAATTAATTTCATTCTAGAATATATATATATATATATATATATATATATATATATATATATATTTCATCAATGCACATGTATAGAAAAACTACTTTCAGTTGATACTAGAGCACGTGCTTGTACCCAAACAATTTGTACATGTGCAAACACTTGCACAAATAACATAAGCAGCTCAATTTTTAGTTGAGTACTGGAAGTTCTAAAACATATTTAATCAAAAGATAATAAATTGTTGGACAATTCACTCAAAAAAATTCTAATGGAATTCCATCCTCAATAATCCGTTCATGATCGGATTTTGACATTTTCCATCTCTTAATTTTTGATTTTTTCTTTGATTGAACTTCTATCAACTTTATGCGTGCTGCACACACCAAGTGACTATATTGACAACTTATGGAATCGGGTTCATAGTCTTCAAAGTAAACAAAGTCTCCACTTTGATGAGTTTGTTTGAAAAAATAACCTTTCAGTATAATAGACCCTTTGTCATACTAAAATCCGTGATCATTATAATCATGGTTGTATCATTCATTTTTAGGTTAGATTGTAGCCATCTAAATATACTTCCATTTTTTCATACATTGCTAATGGGTACCAATTCTGACAAAAAACATCTCTCTTTTTGTTTAAAATGATTATAAAATTATTTTCTTCAAAATTTTATTTTAGATCTTCAATGTTGAAAATACATTTAAATACCTTCTCTAACTTAAGTCAAACTTGATCTGTGGATACAATCTTCTTCGTTTCTCAGTTTCATTCTTCAAACATTGCAACGGAACATTTTGCCCTTTGTATTTAGCTCTGTATGTTTCCAATCGTTCACATACATTTTGTTTTCACAAACTTCATTGGATTTTGTGTTGTCTATGCAAACATCACAAAAACAAGAATATTTTCTTTTATCCAATGCAAACACATTTATGGATGACTTTGTTTGAATTGAATGCAATTTTTGAGTCCCTTTTATTGTTTAAACGTCATTTCCAATTGATCTATCTGCGTCTTCGATTCCAATATGCCAGAAAAACCTTTATATGGAAAATTAGAAAAAGAATTTGTAAATATGATATCAAAATACAATCAAAGATAATCATTGCATGATAAATGTACAATGTTTAAAATTAGATTTCCAATATAAATTAAATTGAATGTACCTTCACACTTCTCTTGATGGGTTTCTCTCATGGCTTAGAGTAGCGATGCACCATTGAACAACTTCTTCAGCATTCACAAGTCGGCTTGCAGAGTGGTTCATTTGATATCTTCGAAGTGCTCGTTTTATGCATGCTCCTGCACCGTCATGTTCTCCTTTTCCATGGCCAGTCTCAAAGAAATTCCAACAATGTTTAATGCTGGTTTTCTTATGAAGACAACACAACCAAAAGAATGATCGTGCAGATTTGAATTGATCTGCACATCCGTCGACCATATCCAATGTTCGTTGAATGTTATTCCATGATTTTTCAATGAATCATAAATTTTTCCAAAACAATGTTGTACAAAACATGTATCATGTGTACGATCGTCACTGATATAAAAGTGATATTCTTTAATGATATGTCAATTTTCACTCGTGCTTTCTATATGATCGAAATTTTGTTCAGCATGTCTATATAGAATATGGACGAGCATGGAGACTTGGTCAGAATGATAGTATTCACTCTGAATTTCTTTTTATGGAACAAATGTGTAGTTTTCTGCAAAATCAATCACTGACAAAATGGTCCCTGGTGGAAAAACTTCACGAGATTTTTTGAATTGCAAGTCTTGCCATCGAGCTCTATGGGAATGCTTGGTATATTTGTAAATTTCTGCCTCAAACTTTCTCAAAAAGTCTATCAGAAAAATTCCGTCTTCTACTAATTCAATTCTTTTAACATTATTTGCACCTTGAATCGATGTATCGATATATTCATATCTCTTCCATTTCACTTTCATGTTGGACAATGATTGATCATTTATATCAATAGAATATTTGTTTTGAAATTTAGTCAAAATTCCACAATCATCACATTTTTACCACCAACACATTTCTTTTTGTAAAATAGTTCATCGCTTTCTCTTTCACATAGAATTTGAGATATGAATTCACGGATAGTGGAAGGAGGAGGTGAATCCTTCCATAATGTTCTACCGAAATCAAGGAATGTGTCATAATATAACTCAAATTCCACATGATAATGGAAACAACAAGTGTCGCGTACGGTGATAGGTTTTACATACCATGGTTTTTGTTGAACAAAAGCACTGAGTGAAACATGAATTTGACGATTCTCTTCTTTGAACTTGTTGAATAACTCTATCTGAGTGGTTTCCAAGAGATGTTTTTCATGTTCTTCGTATTGATTTCGTGCTATTCTTCTTCGCATCACATGTCTTGCAGTTGGTGAAACACGCGAATTATTCTTCCAATATTCATATATTATTTTTTTAACATTTTCTCCAAGTCTATCTTTGTATGGTTGCCTACAAATAGCTCTCCAACAAGCGAGTTCATCATTTACATATATTTGCAACCGAAATTTCCGATGTTTGTGCAAATTTTTTCGCGAGGTTCCCAGTGCTCGTGCCATAGATGTTACCAAACGATTCTCTTGAGTACTTGAGGAAACCATTGCCATCTGTATTCCTCTATGTACAATTGAAACATCTTTCTCTCTAGATCTCTTAATTGACTTTATAGCACTACTCATATTTTTTATCACTTCTTCCTTCATTTTTTTATCTTTGGTTGATTTTCGAATACCCAATAGTGTCGTAGCTTCTTTTAATTTCCTTAATGATAGGAGACCTTTCAACATTTGAGCCTGAACTTTCACCTGCTCATTTAAGAAATACTTTTCAAAAATGCAGTTAACACGATATCGTATAACATGGTCGGGTTTTTTATCTCCATATGTGTGAGTGTCAACATTTTCTAACATCTCATTATCGATAGTGATTTCATCTGTACATATTCGAAAAAATAGTACATATTCAATAAATAACTAAATTAATAAATATATCTAAAATTTCAAATTAGTTCATCAAATAAAAATTAAGCTTCACATTTTACATTAGGAAAATTTTAAATATATCAATAGATCATAATATTTACATTTACATACCTGCTTCAATTTCTGCTTGAGGTTTATTTTCTTCTTCAATATTTTGAGGAATATCTCTGTCTGTTTACATTAAAAAAAATATTTTTCAAACTAGTTCATCAAATAAAAATTAAGCTTCACATTTTACATTAGGAAAATTTTAAATATATAAATAGATCATAATATTTACATTTACCTTCAATTTCTACTTGAGGTTGATTTTCTTCTTCAATATTTTTAGGAATATCTCTGTCTGTTTACATTAAACAAAATATTTTTCAAATTAGTTCATCAAATAAAAATTAAGCTTCACATTTTACATTAGGAAAATTTTAAATATATCAATAGATCATAATATTTACATTTACATACCTGCTTCAATTTGAAAAATGTCTTCAAAAAATGAAACGAAGCTCAAAAGATTTACTTCAACTCAAAACACGTACATACCTCCAAGAAATGTCTTTTGAATGTACGTCCAAGAAATTTTTTACAATTTTTGCCAAAATCACGCCGCTTCTAAGAAATGTCCTCCAAAAAAATTCTTTAAACTCAAAATTGTAAAATCAACCAAGAAATGCTCTTAAATCCAAACTTTGAAGAAAAGTTTTTGAACCCAAACCAAGATCTTTGTAAAATGAGAAGAAGTGTGCGAAATGTGCGAAAATTGTGAATCATTTTGCGGCAATTTATATTGACGCGGAATGTGCTTTAGTAGGGGGCTCCGCAAAAGTCTCCGGCCGACGGAGAGTTATACAATAGTTATACAATAGTTCGGCCGAAATTTTGATCAAAAGTTCGGCTGAACTATTAAGACGTTAGATATAACGAGTCTTAAGCGGAAAACATAGTTCGGCCGAACTTTACTAAAAGTTCGGCCGAACTAACGCGTCATCAATTACGCAAAAACTAGGCTCTGAATACAGTTCTGCAACTTTGGACTGATTAAACTCCATGAAAGGTTGTTAATTAACTGTCGGAACCAAGAAAAGAATTTTCAGAATTGAATCTACTTTCAGGAAATATAACTTTTATGGAATTTCATAAACGTTTAATAATTTTAATTATTTTTCTAATAAAATGGGTGCAAAAAATAGGGGGCTCCGCAAAAACCAAGATCTTTGTAAAATGAGAAGAAGTGTGCGAAAATTGTGAATCATTTCGCGGCAATTTATATTGACGCGGAATGTGTTTGTAAAGACTCATAAAAGTCTACGGCCAGACGGAGGTTATACAATAGTTAAGTAAGACTTTTGAGTCAAAATTTAGTAGAACTATTAAGACGTTAAATTTAACAAGTGCAGCGGAAAACATAGTTCGACGAACTTTACTAAGTTCGGCCAAGACAACGCGTCATCAGTGCACAAAAACTAGGCTCTGAATACGGTTCTGCAACTTTGGACTGATTAAACTCCATGAAAAGTTGTTAATTAATTGTCGGAACCAAGACAAGCATTTTCAGAATTGAATCTACTTTCAGGAAATATAACTTTTATGGAATTTCATAAACGTTTAATAATTTTAATTAATTTTCTAATAAAATGGGTGCAAACAATTTCTGAGGGTCATTGTGATTCAGTGAAATCAAAATTTTTTATCTCCCAAAATACATTGTAAAAAAAATTGAAAATTTTTTGGGGCATTACATTGGTCCGTCGTCTCTAATGGGTAGCTTTTAGATTTTTAGTTTATAACTTATATGTTAAGAAATATCTTGCGACGCGAAACATATCCAAAATACGCAGTTTTTTGTATTGGACCAGTTCAAAAAATTCTAGTAATTATGATATGCATCCATTGACTTTGTAAATATGACGAAAACAAAGTAGACTCTGTCTAGATTGTTGTAACACATTTTGTTTTTTCAAAAAAACAAATTTTCAATGAATACAACATTGCGTTATAACATGACTTCTTATGAATCCTTTGATTGTTAAGAAACACACACTCAAAGAAACGCTAAGTTGACATATCAAATCTGCATAAACAAATTTCAAAAAATAAGTAATAGAAAGCTAACAAAATTTTTCACAACTTTTATTTTTATCGCAAAATGAAATTCCACACAGAAAAATTATTATAGTTTGTAGAAAGTTGAAGGACCGAAAAAAATGAAAATTTTTTCTCAAAAAAAGGCAAAAAGTGTAACCCAGCTTCACATTTTCACCCATCAGTTTTACATATTATCCTTATATGTGTCAAACTTAAACTAACAACAATCACATAAATAGAATTTAGAATTAATTGATATACACATATCAACATCATTTTCCATTCTTATAAAAAAGAAATGATATTCATCAATATATGTTAACCCCTTTTATTGATGCAATTTTATTAATGTGATTGTTATTAGTTCATTAAAAAAATTATACCAATTCAAAATTAAAAGGTAAACATTAAAAGCTATAAAAAAACAAAAAAAACACACTTTCTGAAAATATAATTTAACAATAGCAAGCTTAAATGAGATAAAATTATTTATGAGAACATTTAGGACAAAATCCCATCTTGAATGGGAAATAAAAAATGACACTTTTTTCATGGAAATGAAGAACTATATAAAGAATACAAGTAAATAACTAAAGTGGAAATATACATAGAATCTCTTTCAATATCATATTTTAAAATCTTTTTATTCTCTTAATTATTAGGTAAGAAAAATGTTTTACCATTTTATTTATTTATTTATGTTATTCTTTAAGTTGAAAAAGTGTATCTATGTTATTTTTGAAGTTGAAAACCTATGTTATTTTTAAAGTTGAAAAACAATTTTAAAATGGATAACTTATTATTATTATTATTATTATTATTATTATTATTTCGTTTAGTAATATTAGAGAAAGTTAGAAATTTAGTAAAATAATTGTCAGTGAAATATATTTTTGCATTATTTAAATTAGTTTAGTTATATAAAATAAATGGTTGATAAAAAAGGGATGAATTTGACATGTATTTACTAATATTTCCCTTTTTTAATCTTCAAATACTGATTCTTTTAAAATTTGCATGTCACTAATAATAATTATGTAAGTTTTCAAACCATCAATTTGATGGGTGATATATATATAACAAAAGAAGTAAGTTATTTTGTTGGTTGAGACTCCAAGATAAGTATAGCCTTGTGTAACACCCACAATATTAAGACTTTGAGATGAGACTTCAAAAGATAAACATAGATTCAAAAGTTGTTCGAAATCTATACCCACATATTATTATTGCTTGAAATCTTAGAATCCTCCCAAATTCTTATTTAAAAGTGGCTTCAAACATGTATTATTATTTATAAGGTCCTCCTTAAGTCCAACTAATCAAATTGAAATCTAAGATTGATTGTTCCTCTTCAAAATACATTATAATGAATGTGTTAGACCAAGCTACCTAAAAACTTTTCAAGAATGGTTTAACATAGTTTGTAAAACTTCTACAATTATATAAATAGTGACTATACATAATTGTACCAAATCATTGACTAATTTAGCATTAGAAATGGACATAGTTGAATATGTTTGATTTTTCTAAAGTAACATAAAATATATACATGTATGATATTACTTGGTTGAAGCTTATTTTATGGTCAACTTATGATTTAAAAAACTACTAACACAAAACACTAAATTTATATTAACAAAAAAAAACGTTTTTACATTTACAATAAAAAATCAACAAAAATTGCATAAATAATGACTATACATAATTGCACCAAATCATTGACTAGTTTAGCATTATAAATGAACATAGTTGAATATGTTTGATCTTTCTAAAGTAAAATAAAACCTAACGAAGCTTATTTTATGGTCAACCTAGAATTTAAAAAATTACTAACACAAAACACTAAATTTATATTGACAAAAAACTTTTTACATTCACAATAAAAAATTAACAAAACATATAATACAGGGTATTTAAATGATGGGTAAAGATAAAAATCAAACATCATGTGAAGGGAAAATTTACTTGACAAGTAGGAGTGTCTGTCAAATTTATACCTTGCTCGAAATGTTAATAGACATCAATCCACAATAAGGATCAAAGGGCTTACTAAATTTAGATAACTAAAAAAATATATGGAAATTAAACATATATACATTTAAAAAAAATATGGAACATAATTCTTCTATGAAAATTTTCCCTCAGTTTATTATGAAGATTCTTAATTTGCAAATAAGCTTTGTTACGATATCGTGTACCAATACCATGGCTTATCAAGATCGCAAATCTAAAAAAAAAACATGAATCACTTCATATGACATTTTTTTTATTTAATCAATTTAATTAAAAAGGTAAAAAAAAGATAACTACTTTGAAAATAAATCTCAATCTTTTGATGTGTGTATATTAAGATAAATATTATAAAAAAATCAGTAGAAATTAAATCTCTACCATCTACTAATAATCACTAATAATTAAATTAAAATTTTAAAAACATATATGAAAATATACTTTAACAACTTTTAAATACATAAAATCAATTCAACCTCCCCAAAAAAAAACTTCAAATTACTTTCAACCAATAAAATTTATAGTGACAAAATTTCCTACTCAATTTTAAACAAACCCAATTAAAAAACATAATTGATACAAACGCAACTTATACCAAAACCATTGCTGTGAAAGCTCAGTTTTATTCCCTTTGCACATGACAACCTTAGGCTGACCATTTATGAGAATCCAACACCAATTTTCAATATAATAAGTGTCACATATCAAATCGCTGTCAGAGCTTTAATGCTAGAAAGAGACATATACCCATACCAAAAAGTCTGCAATATGAATTGACGAAAGGAATAAACTTCAATCAAGCTCACATCTCATTTTGTGATTTTAGAACAACTTTATACTTTTTTATATTTACCAGAGGGCTCAATATTCATGAAGAAAGCAGGCCCAATATTCATGAAGAAAGCAGATGGATACCAAGAAGGAACAATAGAGTTGCAGACCCTCCAGAATTTTCTTTGTTACATTGCATGGATGAATCGTGACAATGGAAGTGAGGTTGTATTATTTAAGCGTAGTTTAAAAAATATATAAATTAAAGCAGAAAATGGTGGGAATTCTGACAAGATTGTGTTAAGATAAAATTTAACAGAAGATTTTAAAATTTTGAATTTGGATGTCTCAAGATTATTGATTATTTTAGAAATATTTTCATTATAAAATAAATAATTCAAATACTGATTTTATTGAATTTTTTTTTATCAAATTCTAAAAAAACTACAAGAATTTATTACTTCGCTAAACAACGCCTTGTTATTGAAAGCGAGCAATCAAGATTGCACGGAATACTAGCAATTATTAAAGGAGTTGTCTATCTAGTTATAGGAATTGTTAGGACGGTCAAAATTGGCCGGAATTCGGGTAATTTTTTTTAAGAAATCTTGTCATAGGAGTGTTTGAATCATATTTTTGATGGTGGAAATGGATTCAGCACCATCGAAAACTTTTAGAGCACCCAAAATATTGAAGTTTGATAGCTATAATCTGAATTTACAAAAATCTCTGCTGGATTTTGTTAAAATCTTACCTGAATTTCAATGATTTTCAGAACAAAAAACCAATTTAGTTAGACTACTTATTGGAGTTGTCTTCCCAGGCAACAGAATAGCTGGGACGACAAGTTTTTGCCGGAATCCGGTTCAGTAAAATTCAAAAAATGAGGTAGTTGCAGTGTTTGGAATCCGTTTTTTATAATGGAAATAGATTCAACACTATCAAAAACTCTTAGGATACCCAAAATACTAAAGTTTAACAATTGTAAATCTTTACTAATTTTTTTTCAAAATCTCTGCCAGATTTTGAGCCATTCTATTACTTTTTTAAACTATGCATTATTGGCGATAGCTCTTCGGTATTTGAGAATAACCTCCTGCAGCGCCGATACCACATTAAATGTCGCCGGATATTTTGGCACTTCCTAAACTTTTGTTTCAACATGCCTTAAAGGTTGAAATTTCAAATTCAATGGGTCACTAAAACCACATGCGACAAAGGTTGCAATTTCAAATATTTTAATAATCATAGGAATAGTTTAACTATTTATTTGTTATTTGTTTTGTGTTTTATTTTTTTAATTTCAAATTTAATAATATAATTTCAGTGAGATTATAAAATTTATTAATTTAAAATAAATTTATTAATTATATAAATAAATTTAATTTAGGAATAAATGAATTTAAATTTCATTAAAAAATTTAGAAATTCAAATTATATAAATGAATTTTATAATATTTTTTAAAAATTTTCAACAAAATAAAGTATAAAATATATTCAACTAAAAATCAAAACATTCAAAATATATATATATATATATATATATATATATATATATATATATATATTTCAAAATGTTATTTATATGAACGGTAATGTTATAAAAGAAATTTTGTAAGCCATCATTCCATACATTTGATATCAACTTTTCATTCAAATTTTAATGACATGCATTTGCATTTACCAAATACTTGAAACTAACAAATTTTACAATACAAGGTGGTGTTACACGGAAAACACAAAGTGTTATATATTGATTATAATGTTTTTTAATGATGAAATAAATACCTTCCAATTTCTAACATATTTTTTAGGTCTATGTAAATAAAGTTATAAGTTATATTTATATATAGAAATAATGTTAGTTTTTATGTTACAACATAATGTGGTGTTAATGGTGTCACGATCTAAGGGGCTCTACATGGTTACAAGGTGTGCTTGACGCACTGTGACCCTTAGAGTGTGCAACGCTACATGTTTTGCAACTGCCTAGTGTAGCACAACGTTAATCCACATAGACTACACTTCACAATATATTATTCTTGTTAGCTTCTATATTATTAGATTGTAAAATCATCAATATAGAAAAATAATCATATTGTAGCATAAAACATCAACACATAATCATACGTATGTACACAAGATTTATATGGGAATGACCCACCAAACTTCTTCTTTTATATAGAATCACAAAAGTGCATTGCCAGAAACCATAAAACAATAAATAAATAAACTACCACCCAATTTCCATCCTATGCGGGATCCATCATGCACATCCTATATTTATATGAGACTTCACCCTTTCAGTTCGACTTTCCTCGATTAAGTCGGTGGCTTGTTCTATGAGCGGCTCCTCCACAAAATAACTTCGGTCCTCGGAGACCTCCATTGTTTAGCTCTTTCCATGTTTATCTACCCATCGTTCTATCAACCTCACTTGCTCCTAGCGTGCTTGGTCCCATGAAACTTGGGGCAACTCATTCCAAATCAACTTGGCGTTGGGACCACAATCTTAGGCTACTCCACTAAATCTAAATTCCAAGTGCTTGTTAGTTGAACACACTATGTACATAAGTAAATCACTAGATACCTAGGTTTGGTTTTTTATCCTCTAGCTCTGGGTGCTAAATACAAGCCCTTTGTGACTTGGAGTTGTAACCTTGGTCTTAATGTACCTCTCTAATGTATCTAGAGTCTAGGATATTTTCTAATCAAGAAAACTCGTTTCACATCCAGATTATTAGATGCTCAAATTAGTTTTCATTTACCTTTCAGTTTGGAATCTTGAACAAAACAAAACTTTTCTTTTAGTTAGCTTCATCAAATTTGAAATCTCGGTCAAATAGCCAAACACTTTTAACTCTTCACACTCCTAGATGGTTGGATAGATGGAATACACCAGTTACACCTTTTTTATTTGAAACGGGACCCACAATTTCCCACACCACTTTCCAGATCACTTGCCACTTTAATTTCCAAGTTATCTTATATGACTAAACCAAGCCTTCCACAGGTCTTGATGTTGATATGTACTTTCCATGTATCACTTTCCAATCATCGAGTTAGTCAGCAAAAAATGTCATTTCTTCCTGCCATGTGTCATTAGTTATTGTTGCCAAATCATTACCTCCACCATCTATTTTCCATGCCACTACCAATTGTTATTAGATAAAAATCACACTGTGCAAACTCTATTCAAATTTTATATTCTGAATCAAAGAAATTACACACATATTTATACATAAAATAGTCTCAAGATAGGAAATCTATCTTGGACGTACAATAATGTGGTTGAGAGATTCTCTCAACCACACACTAAACTAGGAAAGAATATAGTTCTAGCTACATCCTATTATGTAGGAACAAACTCCTCAAATGGAGAATTACAACCATAGACAAGTAGGAATTAAATATTTCTAACTTTATCCACATCACACTTCCACTTGTCCATTATCTACGTTCCACTTGCTAGCTAAGATAAATATCTGAAATATGGGTACTTTTCTCAGTGGTCACTTTGGTGCACCAATAGATGTTCGAATGCTTGAATGAGAAAATAAATTGGATTGAATCTCGTATATGCTTAACTTGGTTTAGCTTTAACTTTGTGCATGACCCAATAGTCGAATGGTTGGATGGCTAGATACATGTGAAGTTTGAAAATTGACTGGTTATGTAACTCACTAAACAAGTTCACTAATCATGGTTTAATTAGTGTTAATTATGGTTTAGTCACATAGATTAAGAAAGGCCAAGTCACATGGAAAAATGCCAAATTCCATTCAAGGAATAACACAAAATTTTGTTCATGTCCTTTGTTGAGAACTTTGTGGATCTTTAGTTCCACCTTCTATGCCTTAACTCGTAACGAATAAAGAATAAATCTTGATGCAATTAGTCGAAAATGCATCTTCTTGGGGTATTTAGATACCATGAGGGCATATTTTCTTTATGATGAGGTAAAGAAGAAGTTTGTTTTTACTATGGATGTGATTTTTCTTAAATCTTCTTAGACTCACAACATTATTGCGTAACAAATTGATTGTTTGTATAAATTCAATCATTCAAAAACTTATCATGAATTTTATAATGAGATTCCACATCTTGAAAGAGGGATCCATATCTTGGTTCAATCTATGGAATATCCATTTGAAGTGTTGAATGTGATGTCATTGATGTCAAGTTCATGGGGAATCACTGTTAAAGTGAAGAAGAGTTCTCATTCATAAGGAGTCTTATTTAAAAGAGAATGAGATAGGTATATGTTTTTGACATTTACTACACATAGAAATACATCAACTCAAAATATCATCTTTACATTTTTGAAACACATCATTGAGCGAACCATATTTAAGATATTCATGCTCATTCTTTTAGATACACCATTCTATTGAGGATTATATGGAGTAATAGTTTGAAGTTGAATCCCATGTTGGAAAAGATAGTTTTCAAATTCATTAGAAGTATATTGTTTTAGATTATCATTACAAAGGGAGCCAATATGTGATTGTGAATCATTTTCAATCCATGCATGAAACTTTCAGAAACTTTCGAAAGCTTTTGATTTGATTTTCAACAAGTATACCTAACACATCATAGCATAATCATCAAATATCTATTTCCAATTGTAGAATGAACAAGTATAAGGCCACACAAATCAAAAGTAATGACTTTTAGTTTTGCACTAGCTTGGAGGGACTCAAGATAATGAGAGACTCTAGAGTAGAGGGCCTTCACAAAGGCTATAAGAGGAATGTCCATTTTAAATCCAGTGGCAACTACATCATCCAAGATGGATCTAATTTCAAAATCTAGGGCCAAGGTTCATCATATTTCAACTCAAAGTTGAAGAGTTTGACCATCAATATGATTCTAAGTGTGAGTCATATAAATCTTTAGTTAGTTAACTCCCAAAACGTGAATTGATTTATATTGATATGGATAGACTTATATAGAATTATAAAAGTGGCTAAGGTCAGTTCCTATTCTAACTGTTTAGATTTCCCATATTTACATATTTACAAGATATTCATGAAATCCCCAAGAATTAGGTGTCTAACAAGATTGTGATGCAATAGAGATGCTAATTAATGTAGATAAATATTCAATTTATTTTTCAAGATTAGAGGAGAAACACGTTTTTTTTTTCTTTTTTTCATTTTCATTCCACATTTGAAGGTGAATTTGGAATATAGGCTTAACTATTTAGGGTTTACATTAAACCAAATTAACTATTTGAAACAAGTTTAGATTGACTTGTAACTAAATTGGAAAAACAAGTAACATGTTGGAATTATAAGTGGTTCTTGGAGTTATAAGTGGTTATCACATGGGAGGAAAATTTGTTTTGGTTAAAAGCTTTCTTAAAGCAATTCATGTCGATTGGATATCTACTTGGTGGATTTTAAAAGGGATTCTTGAAAAAACTAGAAAGATAAGTTTTCCATTACTATGCCCACGAACAGTTGAAAAAAAGGTGATTCCATGGATAAAATAAGAGAAATAGCTATACCAAAGAGATAAAAGGAGCGTGAGCATTCTGAATGTTGTAAAGTTGAACGTGGAGAAGAAAGTCAGACGGAACAGTATCGAATATTCCATGAATAAGTGAATTTTCTTTGTGGACGAAGGGTCGAAGAATTATCAAATTGATGGTTGACAGCTTATGAATATTCAATAATTGCTCCAAGTATTTCAGGGGAGATTTGGAATAAAACGTTTGATTGTCATGTTCTAGAGGGGAATCTGACTGTGTGTAGGCGAGAAAATCACACAATTATGGCGGGCATACAGCAAATTGCGTGAAGATTATACTGTTGGAAATTTAAAATTTCAAGAAATCCCTATCAAAATCTGGAAATAATTGGCCAGAAAAATTTCCGGAAAAGAGAAAAAAACAACTGACTACCCATTTATCTATAGCTGTAATAAGACTAAATTCCTCAGAACCACAAGTACGGCGCCTGGCATTGCCGCGGTCATGATGTTAGCTTCCCTGCCAAGTTTGCAGCAAAGAGGGTCTTTGCTTCCATGCAAAGTTGTTAACAATGGGTGAACATAATTTTCAGATAACAGACTCTTAACGAATTGTCAGTTTTCCATTTTCGTCGTTACGCAATTTGTGAGTAAATTGATGGAAATGGGCCAATGAATAGTCCCTTTTCTCTTTTTGTCATAATGGGAGTCTGCTACAGCATTTTGTGATTGAGGTCCCAGATTATTTGTATTTGTTTTTCCAATTTGGCAAAGCCAGTTTTACTAAATTACCATTAACAAAATTTATTAGTTTTGCCAGGAAATGGGCGGAGAACTTCATTAATTTTGGAAAAGGGTCAATGAAATGTCCTTTGTCCCTTGTCTCTCGTTAAAGTGTCTCTCGTTAAAGTAAGGGATATGACAGATTTTTGAAGATTTCTCGTTAAAGTGTCTCTCGTTAAAGTAAGGGATATGACAGATTTTTGAAGATTTTGATTGAAATCACTGATTACTTATTTGTCCAATTTGGCAAAGCCGTTTTACTAAATTTTAAAAAATAAAATTAAAATATTAATTTTATCAATTAAAATTAATTTTTTTATTTGAATTGGTTTTGCTTCCCTATTTAAACCTTGGTGAAAAAACACCCATTTACTTTGTGAAAAAACACCAATTTAAAATGAGGTTTGCACAAATTAACCAAATATTCTATAAAGTTAATTGGCATGAATTAAGTAAATGTTGTATGACGCCAATTTGAAAGATAAAGTTGTACGACCATATATCCATTCTTCCCAACATTGGAACAAGAAAGCTTTAGGCTTTATGTTCATTCGAACGAAAAAAAACATTATTGTTGTGGATACCAATATTTTGAATGACTACAAGTTTTGTTCACATTTATAAAAAATATAAGAAAATGTGAAATATATATATAGTATTATTGTGGATATTGTTAGAGTCCTGTAATTTATAATATTATAAGGTGATTGTATATTTTTTACTTGTAAATTTTTATATTGTACATAAATTTCAATATTCAAAGTATTTCCAAATAATAGAAAAAGAAATAAAAAGAAGAAGGAAAAGAGAGTGTAAAAAAGGGAAAAAAAACCCAAAAAAAACGAATAGGTCTGAAAGATTTGTTCAAATGCCACTGCCCTTTAGAAAGATTTGTTCAATCATACAGTTTAAGCATGATTTTACAATTTTGTTTTTTTGGTTGATAGGTTAGAAAATGAGGATTTGCCAAACTGTTTAATCTTGGTGTTATCACAAAATTGTACTTGATTGGCTGCCTATCAAACAACTCAGTGTAACTGTTTCAAACCACTTCTAACTGAAGCTTAGCCTCTTCAGTTTGAGATGGCTCTCTCAAGGGGGTTTTATGATATTGAATAATGATAGTACTAGATGGCTAACTCTATGGAAATTGTAACTTTTTTTTTAATGATTGCAGGTTGAAAAGAATGCAAGCTTGATTGGGCTTATGGAGTCAACAATCAGTATTTTCAGTGACAAAGGTTCTTAAATATGGAAGCTAAGGCAGATAGAGGTCTTTAACAAAAACAACTCACACATAAAACATAGGAAAACACAATCATTTCATCACTAAAGGAAGTCAGAGCATAGAGTTATGAATTCTGAGTAATAGAGATGAAATCTACTGCAAGTGGTAAAATATAAAGATATAGATCAATAAGACATTAAAAACCTCTTGAGAATCTCAGGTTTGTCAAGAAGAATATCACTCTATATTACATATATAGGTTAAAAACATAAAAAACAACAATTTGGTGCAAATGTCTTCCAACCCCTTACTACTTCGATGCTTTGTCTTTAAATAGACATTATTTACAACAAGGATGATCTGCCTGGTGGCTAGATCATCGAATTCTCCTATGACCCCTTTCATAACTGAAATACATAACTCCTAACAAAAAACTGACACCTAGACCTTAAAGAAAACATCTCCTAATAGGACTCTAGCTCCTATTTATTACATAACTCTACCTTATCTTTGAAACAATTACATGATGGTTACAAATAAGTATCACATGTTTGAAAGACACATGACAAATTTCATTACCACTTTACATATTTAAAACCCTCCTAGACTTGTGGAGCATAACCCTACTTTTTAGGAATGCATGACCATTATCTTAAAAGCTGATTTGGTTGATGACCTGTCTTCACAACACTTCCTTAGAGTCATAAGTATTTGATGATAAGCTCCCTTGACGTGCTGGAGGAATCCAACTGTCCAAAACTACCTTTAAGATGCTAAAAAAACTTCAATAATTGATCGCTACGAAAACAGGATAGTTTCGTAGCGAGTCTTGGTAGTGTTGGAAAAGTAGGTTTTACAACCATTTACTTCGCTCCATTGTTGCTCCATGATGTTAATCAAGTCAAGACACATCACCACCATGAATTCCCCTCCTTGAATCAAGAAAAAACTGTCTTTAGAAGCGAAAAGGCTGCTACAAGTTTTTTCATAGCGTATTCCTGGCTTTAAGCCTGAGGAACACTACGAAACTGTGTAAAAACACAGAAATTGCCTATTTCAAAACTGTTTTCAAAAATTGACCTCCAGCTGCAAAATCTTGATTTTCTGCATGTAATGAACCCTCTAAGGCATATTCAATCTCAGCGTATTTCTCCTGTGGTGTTTCCTCCTCATTTATGATCAGTTGAGCAATGGGCTCCTCAACCACAGTCATTTTCAAACCTTTCTTTTCTAGCTCTTCATGAATCAACTCCAATTGCTGCTCTAGGTCTTTCACTTGATCCTTCAGTGCCCTATTCTTGTCTTGCAAGTGTAGATTTACCTTTTTGATGTTCTTGACCTCTCCTCTTAGTGGCTGAGTCCACTTTATCAATTTTCTGAATTGTCCAGGGTCTTTGAGACACTTGTGACTTGATCCTCCCAAATCTTGCTCATTTGTTCAAACCGAACCCTTTCAGCTCTATGCTTCTTTGCCTCTTTCTTCAAGACTGATATCTCTTCCCTTGCCTTCTTCAACTACTCCTTAAGGGTTTCAACCTCTGACTTTTCAATGATTTTCTCTTTGCCCTTCTTTTTTTTGATGACCATGTTAGGTCCCTGTAATTTGTCAGATTGGCAAGACCAAATGTACAAGGGTAACATCAAACCAACTTTAGAGCCCTAGGACCTAGCCTTCCTGGACTTAGAGAGGGCTCTCTCTATATTTATGTAAAATATGTAACTTGATTAATTTTAGGGTTTTGATTTTAGGCTAGTTATAATGATAAGGTTTGTTTGTTTGTTTTGTTTGATTGGGTTGCTTGTCAAGCAGAACATATAGAGTAGGAGAGGTTTAGACCATTGGGCTATGGAGTCTGCAAAAGGTCTTGAAAGGTACAACAATAGGTCAAGGGTGTTTCGAAAGGCAAGTATAACAAAGCCAAATGGATCTTTAAATCTTATGTGAGTGAAGTGAACAATAAATTGTGAGATTAGTAGGTTTAAAGAGCAGTTAGGAATCCTTTAACATGCACTATAACAAGAAAAGTCTTTTAAGAACACTATGCATAAAGAAATAACCAAAGATAGGGCATACCATAAGCTTCTTTGACCAAACCCTAGCAAGTAAACATTAAGACAACAATCCAGCAAACCATAAAGAGCAATAACTTGTAATTTCTCTAGTGATTTCACCTTTAGGCAAAGAAAACATTCAACATAACATATAGTAATGGTCAAAGAGAAGGGAACTCCTAAAATTCCTTAATCATACTACAAAGAACTTCAAAGCAACCATTTAAGATGGACAAAAGGGTAGGGAAAACCATAAACCTCTTCAGTCAAACCCTATTTAGCAATACTTCAAAGAAAAGACCTCAAAAATAATGTTTGAAGTCATACCAAAGGCAAGGCTAACCATAACTTCTTTGAAATGGGCTCCATTAAATCATTCTTGAGATAAACAAGTTGAGTGGGATTAGAGAGAAACTAAGAATTCTCTATACTGACCTAGTAGAGGAAAACATACAAGCAATAGAAAGAAGATAGAGCTAAGGTGCCTCTAAACAACATTTCTTAACCTAAACTTTATGTTCTACTACATGAGAAAGATAAAACAAAATGAAAACATAAGAAAACAAGCACTAATTTAGAAATACATCACCATTAGCCATGCTCATGAATCCTGCAAGTGTGCTTGCTCCATTGTCATCCAAATCAAAGCATTCATAACACTCCAAAGCCAATTTCTCCTACAAGTCTATGTTACTATTGAGTTTAAAAATCAACCAACATGTACAATGAGGCCTCCATGTAGTATTTAACTTGCAAAGGAGAACCAAAACCCTAGCTAGGTCTCCAAAATATCATTAATTACATCATAAATGCTATTTTTGTCCAAAGAGACCATGCAAAGCCCAAGGCACAAAATATCTAACTTAATAAATGCAAAAATAAATGTTAAGATAACTCCTCAAACAAATTTGGAGTGATTTGCCTAAAAAACCCTCAAAATATATTTTTCATTAACTCCAAGTGTCTTTTGTTGACTTTCTGGCAAGGGCGTAGCGCCAAGGCCAAGGGCGCAGCGCCAACACTGGTAAATAGGTCTTTTTGAAACTATGTTTTGGAGGCCTTCTCGGTGTCCAAATGAGCTCCATGATAGCTAATTGGAAAGCTTGTCATGTCTACTTTCCAGATCTACCTTTAGTTTTCTGATTGGAATCCATTTACATGCTCAAAAAATAATTCTCTCAAAACTGCTCAGGGCACAGCGCCTGCTCTGAAAATAGGGCAGAAAGTTGATTTTTTGCATGTTTTGGCACTTTTGGAGTACTATTTCTGCTCCAAATGAGCTGAAATTTTGTGAGGGTGATGTACTTGGCCTAATTATTTTGAAAATGTAAGATATTCCTCCATTGGGTGCCCCGAAAAAGTGCACAGCGCTGCTTGGCCTTTCAAATCAGTTAAAAATTTTCAAAAACTCAAAAATTTGTAAAATGTTTTCAAAATTGGGATTTGCCTTGATGATCATGTCTGGGATGCTTGTAGGGATGCATTAGCAAGGACGTAAAGCTTTTCTTTGCCTTTTTCCTCCTTTAGGGCTTGAATATTTGCAAGGGCTCTTTTGAGCTTGGCCCTTGCAATCTTGTTTCTTAAGGCATAATGCCTTGCCATCTTCTTTTGGAGGTCAAGGTCTCTCTTGGTCTTCTCCAACTGACCCTCCAAGTGTATATTTTCCCTCTCTAGCCAAGGTTATCGATCATACTCTATTTCCATGGCAAGCAGCTCACTTGGAGTGAGCTAGTCTGCCAAGGTTGTCTCTTGCTCTTTCTCCTTGGCTAAAGCTTTCTTCAAGCCAATTGTTCTTGACCTCCTCCTAGGAAGTTGTTCTTCCTCTTCCTCCATGTCATCATGAGTGCCCAAGACTTCTTCTAGCTTTTCCTTTGTCTTTGCATCCTCTTTCCGAGCTCTGATAGCTCTGATCTCATAAATATCCTTCTCTGCCTCAGCTGCTTGTTCTCAACCTCAAAATAGTGAATCACATTCTTAGCTCTACCTAGGTTTGTTTACAGATCTTTGATCTGAGCATATTTTCTTTTAAGTAGCATGCTTGTGATCCTTTTCTCATTTTCATCATCACTGTCAACATGAATAAGCTGAAATTCTTGTTCAGTCTCATGCTTGTCTTCTTCTTCCTCATCAATGACCTTCCCATTACCTTTGTCAAGCTGCTTGGTTGATGTGGAAGGCATGGACCCTTGCCTCTTAAGGGCAGCAAACACATGCCTATTTCCCCTTTGGTAGGTCAAAGGAAAAGGTTCAATTTTCATCATTGTTGTGCCACTTGTTACACTGCCATCATCATTGGTATCATCACTGCTCTCATGGCTTTTTGTCTCACTATCATCATCCTCACTGATTTCTTCTTCATTGACCTCATTGCTCTTTTCTTCACTGATCTTTTCCTCGCTTCCACTTCCCTCATTGCTTTCTGCACTAATTGATTTCTCATTGTTTTCTTCACCTTTTGATGCACTAGTACCATGAGATGAGGGTGAGGGATTATGTAAAGGTGATGAAGGTTAAAGCTCATCATGATGTGAAGGACTGTGAGTGGATGGTGAGATGGAAGAGTCATCATGAGGTGAGGGAATGTGAGTGGAGGGAGGAATGGGAGGATGAGAAGATGAAGGGGCATCTTGCTGCCATTGGGCTTGTGGAGAAATAAACAACTCATTGCAAGTGAAGGTTTCCCAAGGAATACCCTTCTGCTGTAATTGATGCATGATAACCATTTTGATAAGAGAGTGGTGAAAGAGTCTTTCCATCTACTGAGGATAATCTCTCTTTTTTACAATATAGGACATTTTTTCAATGCTTCTGTAGAGGTAATAGGGTAGGTGCAACATCCTCACCCTAGTAAAGTGCATAGGCAGCCTAATGTGATAGGAGTAAAGCCGGGAGAACCTTCCCTCACATGTAAAATACTTCATAATAATCATTATCATAGGTGCATATCTATCAATCAAGTGAGATAAAAGAAAGATGGATTTATTGTGGTCTTTGTACCTAGGTTTTAAATATGGCTCATAGTAGCTCATGTCAATATTGGTCTGCTTGAACCATTTCTCCCCTACACTAGGTATGTCTATGGAATTGGAAATAGAATCTGTACATAGCTCAAAATTGACCCCTGCAAGGTTAAATTGTTTGTCATGCAAGTTAATGATGAATAGCCTAGTTAGCTCAGGGTGGTTTTGCACCTGATGTACCTTCTCACAAAAATCAAAGCATCCTACATGCTTGAAACAATGAACAGTAAGGGGAGATGCCATTAGCTCCTTTGTGTTAGGGGGTTCAAACCTATTTATCTTTCCACCTTTGTGCTCATGCCTTCTTGGAATTTGAGGCTCTCCACCACTATCACTGTCTCCCTCTCTTGACATTTTGAAAACTCTGCTTTGAGAAAAACCCTAGGACTATAAATGGAAATGGAATGAAGAGATGGTGACGAAAAAAAAATAGCTTTTGCAAGTGAGTGAGATGAGTGAATGAGGATAAAAGTGTATGAGATGGTGAGAGGCTAAAAACTCAATGATAACCCTCTGTTAACATGTTCAAACTCTGTTTTTGAAATACTAGGGCTAAATGTGAAATTGAGATGAAAGTGAGATGATGAAGTGGCAACCTTTTTAATGTAGGGACTGAGTGTTATGTCAAGCTTGGATGGATGACAAACCTTAAACCAATGCAACCACCCTTGTTCTGACTGATACTCTTTATAAGAAGATGAAATGAGGTTGGACAATGACTTTAAGCATGATTTTTAGGGTTTTCTCCTTAGGGTTTGATTTCATTCATTAAATGATGACAAAATACTTGAAAATGGGAGGATGACCTATACTTACCCCTACCAGTGCTTGAAGAACCCTTGGAGGAAGCCTGAAGAAGATTTTGAGGTGACTTGAGTGTTTTTAGGGTGTAGGAAACCCTCCTATCCAAGGGTGCAATGCTCAGTCTGAGGGCACAACGCTCTGTCTCAAACGCGCAACACTCTGACCCAAGCGCGCATCACTCAACCTTTCTTCACCGGGTGGCTGTTGGGCAAGAGCGCAACACTCTACCAGGCACGTAGCGCTTGTGTAAAATACACGGGCATAGATGGTCAAATGCGCAACGCTCGATTCTAGGCATGCAGCACCAACCTGAGTGCGGAGTGCCAACCTAATTTTCCCAAGTTTGGCTTGAAAACATAAAATTTCTTCTCCTGAGTGCTCATAACTATTTTTGCAAGTGAACAATAATTTGTTTGAAATACAAAATGAACTTTTATAGGCTTGGGAATTAGATCTAACTTTGCAAACCCATTTTCCTAATGTTTTAAGCCTTTTTCACTTTTCTCACCAATGTTCTTTGACTTTTTGCTCTGTAGGTGACTGAAGTGATGAAACTTGCTTTTATTTTGATTCTTGAGGCATGATGACTTCACTTTTGATAATCTTAGGATGTTTACACAGTAGTACATCTTCAAAACCTCTATGGTTTCCATCATCAGGTTAATTCAACTTTTCACCTTTTCTCTCTAAGGCATGACACATTCACCTTGGAAAACCTTGGGATGATTACACATAACAACACCTTTATAATCCTTTGTGATTTACAACATGAAGCTTAGCATTTTAACCTTGGATGGGTGTTTGCTGAAGATATGAAAATTTTCTTTCCTTTTGATCCTGGAGACTTTGATATGTTTGTTTTGACACAGCAACAGCTTTAAAAACCTCCTTCACTTCCACCTTGGAGCCGAACCTCATCTTTTGCTCATTTAGACAAGGCAAACTCATTTTGACAAGTTTGGGATTTGATCAAACAATGACATCTTCATAATCCTTCCTTTGCTTTCACCATAGGGTTTAACATCATCATTTCACCATTCTTTGGTCACTTTTCCAAAACCCTAGGCATTTGGAGTGCTTTAGGATCAATTATCAATGTTGTCTTCTAAGTTCTCTATAGCCCTTTCAAGTTCATTCATTTCTGTCCAGTTTACCTCACCCTTTTCCCTATTTCTTCAATATTCTTGAAGGACTTTCTTCATGTTTGGTTTGGTGTGCCTCCTCTAGGTCATTTTTGCCATTTGATCATTGTTTTGCACCTTGCTTGGACCATCAAGCAAAAAAAACCCTAATTCTTTACAAGAACAAGTGTTTCCTGTCTTCCTTGCTAAAAGATGTCTTCACTCAAGAGCAGACCTCCTACCTCACTATATTCTTGCATGATAGACCTTTTAACGCTCTTGCAAAAGTGTCAAAGTTCACATTTACCTCTTGCAAACCTTGAATTTGATAAGGTAGTATTCTTTGGAAACTTTTAGATATTTTATTGAATAACCATGTCTCAACATTTCAATACCTCTGAACCAGATTCTAACAAATACAAACAGTGTCTGAAACATCAATGATGACCTTGGACCATATGAAACCATAATTGACCTAGTGGGAGGATTCTTAGACCCAGTCTTTGAATGGAAATTGGCTTGGAGTCTTCAAGTGAAAAACATAGTATTTGTCAAAGTGTTGTATTGAAGATCCAAAATCCAATGTACTTGATTTATCTAAATAGCCTACAAATATAGTTTTGAGACCATCAATGCTTAAGGAATCTGGGGAACATGGGAAAGATTTAGGCTATAGGAAAACCCTAGGAGGATCTTTATTTAGCAAATTCATGTCCACGGGCTCATACTTGAGGCAGTGACCACATTTTTTAGTCTTCTTCCTTGCAGCCATGGTAAATTTATATCTTCTCAACCTCGCTTGATTAGTGACACCTACAACCTTTGAAAATTCCAGCAACTTGCTTGGATTGGTGAAGCAGCTCTCCAGAAACTCAAAAAACATGCAAGGATAAAGCAAAGAATGACAAAAATACTCAATTGGGTAATGTTTTATGGTTTCGATGACAACTCATGCCATAATCATGACTAATGCATGCTAAAAACAGTAATGATGACCTCAGGCATGACCTTGTACCTTTAAATTAACCCTAACTGACCACCTTAACTCCTCTAATCATGAACTTACACCTTGCATTGGATTTGACAAGACAGACAGAAAAATTATTTTTCGTAGCATAACTAGTTCATTTCCTGGCAATTTCGCTACGAAACTATTAGGCAATTTCGTAGTGAAAACTACTATTTTACAGTGTAAAACGCTACAAAAAGAGGTAAAACTGGCTAAAGTGCCCTTTTTGAATTTAAGCGCTTGGGAAATGAAATATGTCAGCAAATGATGACTGATGGGACATGACATGACCTGAATGGAGGTGGATTGAGATTAAATGGAGGTGGTCTTGAACCTTAGGATAGGTTACATATGAAAAAAAATGAAAATTTTCCTATACCAACCTGAGACCTTTGATAAATGAACTTGAATGACCATGTATAGTAATGTTTCATAAATTTATAAGTGATA
The DNA here is from genome assembly GCA_034641835.2 of Pinus albicaulis. NCBI lineage: Eukaryota > Viridiplantae > Streptophyta > Pinopsida > Pinales > Pinaceae > Pinus > Pinus albicaulis. The sequence continues at coordinate 944,448,444 of CM076581.1, forward strand.
ACACTTGGCAAGAGGTAGAGGCGGGTATCAAGAAGTTGGGTGTTGGAAAAGCAAAAGACTTAGTTGAGCTCTAGGCAGAGTATTTAAAGTGGGGCTAAAAAAATCTTGCACCTCAAATTACAATTTTTTTTAACATCATACATCAGGGGTTCCCCATTGATTGGAAAACGAGTTTGGCAATACCTCTTTTCAAAAGTGGTGACGTCAATAACCCCTCCAACTATATAACCATAATGATAAACCCCTTGTTTGCAAAGTTGTTTGGAAGCATGTTAGAGAATAAAATCAACAAGTGGGCGGAAGAAAAAGATAAACATGCTAAAGGACAAGTGGGTTTTAGACCTAAGCATTCCACAGTTGATCATGGTATAACCCTAAGGCATATCATTGAGAAAGTTTGGGAGAAAAAGGAAGAAGTATTTTGTTGTTTTGTTGATTTCAGAAAAGCCTTTGACACAGTTCCTAGGGATAAGATTTGGCACAGAATGGAGGAACTTGGGGTTCCCAACCATTTGAGCGCAGTTGTGCATAGGTTGTACGAAGAGGTGAAAGTCAAAATTAGAACTTCAACAGGCATTTCTGAAAGTTTTAGAAGCGATATCGGGGTCAAACAAGGTTGTCCACTATCTCCTACCCTCTTTGGGTTATATATTGACAAACTTGAAGAGTGGATAAATTTGCAAGGGGGTGACGGGAAAGCTTTGGGCAAGTTTTTTATAAAGCTTCTTTTGTATGCAAATGACCTTATTTTAATTTCTAATTCTGCTCATGGTTTGCAAGAACACTTACTTTCCCTGGAGCATTTTTATAGAAATGTGGGAATACAAGTCAATACCAGCAAAACGAAAATAATAGTTTTCTCTAACAAAAGAAATCATAACCAGCATAAGTTCTACTTTGAGGGCAACATTCTCGAGGAAGTTGCGGATTATAAATATCTCAGAATTGACTTCAACAGAAATCGAAGCTGGGGTGGATGTAGAAAGAAAATAATTTTGGGGGGGTGGAAAGCATTGTATGCTCTTCAAAATAGGTGTAGAGAGGCAGAGTTATGGGATTGGAAAACTACTCTAACTCTTTTTGGGCTTCTAGTGATTCTCTACGGTTGTGAACTGTGGGCCAGTAGCACATCCGACAGGCAGTGGAAGCAAATTGAGAAAATTCAGAAGCGTTTGATCACAAACAAATTCAAAATTAAAAATGCAGTTCCATATGCTATGTTGTTAAGTGAAACAGGGGCGGCTCCTATTGAAGTAATGGCTATGATACTGGTCATAAGGTATTTAAAAAAAATTGATCAAATAGAAGAGGGAAGATGGCCTAAGGTTGTGTTTAATGACATATTGTGCATAAGAAAGAAAACTTGGATGCGACAAAATAATAAATGGTTTAGTAAATGGGGTATTTTCTTGAGCATGTGCCCCGAAAGCAGTAATGATCCGGATTTATGCAGGAACGCAACAGAATAAACATATAACCATAAATATAGAGATGCAGTGGAAATAACACTTCATTTCATTAATATCAAAGAACTGAAATTTGCTTACAGACAGAATGGAAATAAAACTAGCTAGAGCGCTGGTAGCTATCTCTGAGAAGAGATGTGGTGGCTACAGGCCTCTGAACTGAGTTACAATGAGGCTCGAGGGCCTATTTATTATTGAGAAATAATGGAGAACTCTAAACATCCAAAAACCTAACCCTAGGAGATGAAGCGCCAAAACTATGGGCCCCGTTTGGGTAAATTGGTGTTTCAACTTCCCAGGGACGTAACTTTGGCATACTATCTCCGTTTGACGCACATGATACATCATTAGAAAGCTCTATCCGAGGACTAAAAATTTCACCACAAATATCATTCTGGAATGGAATGATATTTTCTAGGGGCATGATGCCCAAAAAATGTTGTTTAGGGCCTCAAAACGGCTCCGGAAGTTCAGAACCCGAAAAACTGCTAAAAATAGTAAGTTATGCCGAAACTGAAAAACTGAAAGAGACAATGGTGGGGGCCTGTTGTACTATACAACAGGGTCCCTTTCTTTTTCTTATAGAAATAAAAAACTTAGAAATAAAGATTCATTGCTTTGAAAAAACTCATCTTTTGTTTGCTAAACAAATTCAACATTCAAAGCTTATGATCCGATCCAATATAGAAGGCCTTATCATAAAAAACAAATCAAGTTTAAAAGTCTGTCATGATAGATAGGAGAAACCCTTAAAGAGTTCTTATCTTCTTCAAATCCTTGATCTGGCGTCTGATTAGTTCGATCAGAAATCTTCAATCTCTAAGAGTTTAAATTGTTCATTTGTATAACTTTCGATCAAATCGACGATGCAATGAATAATCAGGATATTCTTCAATAGCTCTTCAGGTCAATTGAAATTCCCGATCGATCGCTGCAACTACATAGCGCTTTCAAAATAAAAATCAAACATTTGTTCAAAGTCTTATATGGTAGACCCCACCATTAGAGATCGGAAAAGTTTTCAATCGGAATCGATCAATCGAGAAAAACATATTGTGATCTTTACGTGCCATTTGAAAACTCTCGATGCGATTCATAAATGTCATTTATTGCATGCAAAAAGTTCAGAATGGATGAATATTTTAATATTTCACAAGTGCCAAATCTCTATTGGTACGAGGGCATTCAATAACAAATCGAATGAATATTGTTAATGATTTGGTTTTTAATACGTGAGTGTGACCCAAAAGGAGCATTTACGCGGTATACGAAACAAATAAATAAAAATCATAAGTTCATAAATCATCCCGTTTGAGTTGCTTGTTTGTCACGACTGAGAGTTTATTGTCTTGCAGAGCCAAAGAACACTAAGCCCTTTCATTCACAGACAAAGGGAAACAATAGCAAACGCAGAAATGTCAAAGAGAGAGAGAAGAACCAAGACTGTTGTTCCAGTTAAGTTTGTTGAGACTCCTACGGTTTCAAAAGAAAAGCGCACAAAACTAAGATTAGTCACAGATACATCATGCCAGGGGCTTGGGAGAATGGCGTGGGAAGGAGTCTACAACCTATTGGAAAGAGAAAACCCCAAGGTCACAGTGGAAAAGGCATCGGTTCCAGACGAAGATAGCTCAGATTCCGACTCTGAGATCACTGAAAAATCACTTGCAAATTCATTTTTGCATCGAATTGCAGCCAGAGCGAGCATCATGCCTTATTATGATGCAATTCGATGGGTTATTGACAGTGTGAAGATACAAGACAGAACGTTTGTTTCAGCATCTGGAGTGTCTTTTGGCTCGTTTAAAGTAGAAGACCTAAAGGCAATGTATCACCTTCTAGACCCGCAGAAGGTGTATAACAAGGAGTTTATCAAAGACTTTGCTGATAATAACAAAGTCCAATCTGACCCTATCAGAGATTGGAAGAAAAATCCAGAGAAGCACCGAAATGAAGCGTCCGGTATGTATTCTGTAGAATCCCTTTTACCTCCGTATTGCTATGCCGCTGCCATGATGTGTAGATTATTTGGCAATGATAATTCAGCAAGGTTTTCTATACAAATGGTCCCATTAATCCTAGCTGCTGTCAATTCCGATATCATGGATTGGGCTGTTATTCTTTCTGATAGAATGGCCAATAGGATACTTGAGTACAGACAAGAAAAAACTGCTGGAAATTCCACTCCCTTTTCTTTTGTGCCTATATTCTTGATGCTCTTTGTTTTAATTCTGAGTTTCCCTTATTTGGATGGACATGGACTCCCAAAGACCCTACCCCAATTCATATTTATCATAAATACTTTGGAAGGTTCATTTCAGTCAGCCAGAATCTGATGGTTTTACTTATACTGTTTTCAGTTAATACTGTTTTCAAACCATTTTAATCGCTTCCCTCCTAGATTCTCTGATAAAGCTAAGGCCGACTTATCTGCAATAGGAGATTGGTTTGGGGAGGATAAATTTACATACATCAGGGTTTTTGGTAGTATTGTGGAACCACATGTTCTTCCTCTTATTGTTCCAGACAAACTTCTTGCTCAAGAAATTTCCTATCAATTAACAGTTGAAGGAATATCCAGGTCTTTAAATAACATTAAGAAGAGAATGTGGCCTCAATTCCCTTTCAATTGTGGTCAATTTACTTTGAATGACTTCAAGCATGCTGAAAAAGAAGTAGCCAAGATAAAAGGTTGTAAATTTGCGACCATTCCTGGAAGACAATATGATCCGCGACAAATAGCCTTTAATGTTACTGCTTCAGTTTCAATTGCTCGATTTGAGCATGAGCCAGATCCGTTTGATGATTTGTTTGTTTCGTTGGATAATTTTCCTCAAATTTATGATTTAGCCAAGTCTAAATTCCAAAAGGAGGAAATGAATAAATTTATGTTATTCAGAAGCCAGAGATTGTTAAGAGTTCCTCTGGACCAACTAAGAACTCCAACACAAGGGTCAGAGACAGAAGGTACATCTAGCAAAACGCCAGTAGAAACATCTACTGGCAAAGTCACTACACAATCGGCTGTTAACCAGCCAACTGTACATACTCAAAAGGTGGTCACTGTTGGCAAGCCTGATGCTCAAAAGGGAAATACTGATGATAAATCCAATCAAAATATTGGTCAGCAGTCTACTGCTCAAACAACAGAAAAATGCACAAGTACTGATGATGATGTGCATAATCAAAAAGGTGGATTGGATAGCAAAACCATTGAGCAGAAAACAGATACAGGGAAAGCATAGATGCAATCAGGAGGAAAAGAAACAACTAAGGAGATTATAGATTCTCTTGATCTTAATGTTTCTTCTTAGTTATTGAAACAATATGATCAATTCGCTCAACAACTAGGATTGCAAGATAAAGATAAAGAGCAAATAGAGCAGGATGTTGAAATCATTCCTGAACATCCGACAGGGCAGATTGTATTAAAGGTCGAAGAGATCCCTCCTTTAGATGTATTTTACAGCCCCAAACATAAGGATGTTGTTAGAAGACAAAGAAAAAGAAGGAAGACAGAACAGGACATGTTTTCTACTCCATCGGAAGAGTTTATGAATATTGTTTACAAAAACAATGAGGTGAATCCATCCGAAGACCTCACAAAATTGTCCCAGTATGCAGGAGCTTATAGTGCTGCGACAGTGGATAAAGCTGTAGAAGTTTCTCAGATGATAACTCAGAAAGATCTCCACATAGCTTCACTTGAAGAGCAAGCTAAGGAAAGTCAGCAACAGATTACCCAATTGCAACAACAACTACAAAATCAGACACTCAGGTCCAAAGAATTGGAAAAACAGCTTGCTGAAGAAAAGAATAAAGTTGATGAACAACTCTTAGGCAAACAACAACAACTAAATGAAGAAATTTCTAAGTTACAAAGTCTGTTACAAAATGAGAAAAATTCAAAAATGATTCAAGAAAAGGAATTTCGAGCAACTTTGGATAAGTTTAAAGATTTCCCGAAGTTAAGTGAATTCAAAACAGAAGCCCTTGAGGTTAATAAACTATTGTCTCAGCAATTGAATGAATTTTGTGCAAAGCTGTCACAGGCAGAACCTTTTTGTGATATTACTTCATCTTTGATCCAAAATGTTATTACTCTCAGACAAGAAATAGATGATGCTGATGAAAAGATTTCCGAATTTCTCAATTGGCAAGACACAGAAAAGGGAAAAGAAGCCAATCTTCCTAGAATAGAGGAAAAACACAAAGAAATCTTGTTTACAGAATGGGAACATCAAATAATGAAAGCTGAGAGAGCAATATCAAGGGCCAGGGGTATGATGAATAATATCACGCAATTCATAAATGACAGCTTATACTCAATCAATCTCATTTCAGACTGTGTTCCTGGCAATTTGCCTAAAGTAAAAGAAACTGAAAACAGATGGAGAGAAGAAATGGAGAAGAAAAGTCAACAAATCAACAAACTTCAAACAATATCCTGGGACAGTATGTGGACTCATTTGATCAAACCAAACAATCAACAAACGGCTATCAAATTCCTTTCAAATGCTGTCGATTGTTTAATTCCAGAATTTTCTGATGCCACCTATGCTGGACAGCTACATTCCGAGATGAGTCATCCACCGAGACTCCAAGATATGTTGAAGATTTGCAACTTGGCTTCATCAAGCGAGAGAGAAAAACAATGAATCAGTTTCATTTAAGATAGCCTTTCAGTTTTTAATTTGATAGATTGTAGCAGTAGTAGTAGGATTTTGTTATGTAATTTCTTATTTAAATCCCTCTCATGCATTTAGAGAAGGATCTGAAGTTGTAATATTTTTTGGACCTGGAGCTAACATTTCTGTACTCCACTCCTTATTATATTTTATGAAGGATCACATCTGGTGATTTTTGTGCTGAAATTATCTTTGAAGTGTTGCATTTCTGTACCTTTGGATTTAATTTTACATCGAAGTTACTGGATCAGAGTATCACATTTCATTTGACAGTCTTCAAGATGAATGAGGTATTTCTATCTGTTCACTGTTGATTTTCTTTGTTATATGGTATTCGTTTGAAGAATTTGCTATCATTTATATATTTGGTCTTCATAACGTTTCCTTTTATATATCATTTCTGAGTATAATTGAAATGTTATCTTTTATAAGCATATATAAATGGTATACAATGATGAATGCAATATTGCTAATATAACTCTGTTTAATTTCTTAAACAGAGTTATCTTTATTCGTTTCTGCATATTTCAATTTGATTAATAATACATTTTCATGGTTATTATTAGATTGAAACAATCTTAAGTTGTATTCACATATAATTACCCGGGTTAGTATTAGAATTTCTTTATCAGTATTTAGTTTAGATTAGATAGTTTTATTTCTGTTAATTTAGTCCCATTTCCACTCATCCAATCCAATCCACTTAGTTATAAGGAAACTGGTCCTTTAAATCCAGTCGGAGCCACCATTCCAAACGGAAAAGGAGCTGTCTTAAGGTCCCGACCGGGTGGTTTTCCCCCAATGTTTGAAGCAGAGATTTTCTAGGCTTCAACATTTTTGGCGCTAGAAGGAGGGCCAAATATGAATGGCGAGTAAATCAAAACCTACAGACCATTCTCAGAGTAAATCACCCTCCACCTCACCTCGGACCTCTCGTTTGCATTCTGAATCACCAGTGTCCAAACGAGAAGAAGAGGGATCAACTATCACTGCTCAAACACACCATACTTCAGAACATTTAAGTTCGGAGTCCCCTGAAGTTCAGTCCATCATCCAGAAACTTCAAGGCTTCTCCATATCACCTCAGAGATCTGAAGTATCTCAAGGCAGTCAGACTTCGCAATTCCACCTACCTCATCATCTCACCAGACTTCAAAGCGAAAAACTTGGCATTGAACCAACTGAGTTACCTTTACCCCGAAGGAAAAGGGCAAAAAAGAACACTGAAGGTTCTGATAGTGAGACCTTTTCTCCATCATCTTCCATCTCATCATCTCCAGTGTGAAGTCAAACACCCACTTCCCCATTACATATTATTGTTCACCAGGGGTCATCACCTTCAACATCACAACCTTTTCAGTCTTTATTACCACCTCCTCCCCAATCACCTCAAACATCATCTATTCCAACAACTTCTATTCAAACACCGCCAGTTACTACTACTTCTCCAATAGTCGTTCTGATAATGGCTAGACCATGGGCTACTCCAGGAGCGGTCAATATGGCTGCACCATTACATGATTTACCAGACAATCCTGGAAAATGGCTTCCGAAATTTAGTCCAGATCTTAACATTCAAGCTGAAGAACATATTAATAACTTTATGTTGGCTGTTAATTTGAATGGAGTCACACATGAAGATGTTGTAGTCAGACTGTTCCCTTATACTCTTCAAGGAGCAGCGGGATCATGGTACTTCTCATTACCTTCGGGATCCATAACAAGTTGGGACATTTTTGCAGATCATTTCTTAACCAAATTTGGAGATGACCGATCAATAGCTACTTTACTCAATGACCTCTCAAATTTGAAAATAGAGCCCAGAGAACCCATTAAAGATTTTAACGCTAGATTCAACAAACTCTTGAACAAAATCCACACAGATTCACAGCCCAGTGAACATGTCAGAATAGAATGGTACATCACTGCCTTACCCTCAAACATAGCTATTTTCGTAGACAGAGCTGCAAAGCCTACATTAGCTGAAAGTATGAAAGAAGCTATTGCAGTGGAAAAACGAATTACTTCTCTGGAAAAGAAAAACGCTCTTGAGGAAAGAAAATCAAAGAAAGTCACCTTCAAAGATGATTCAAAGAAAAAGGCCAAAGATCCATTTGACATGGAAGGTTTACAAAAAGTTCTTAAAACCATGTCAAATGCAATGGTTGAAATTAAAAAACAAGTAGCTGAAACTTCTACCAAAAAACCATTCCGAAATTTTAGAAGAAACCAAGTTGAATCTAAACCTCCTAATGCAATCTCTAATGCAGAATCAGAGGAAGAAGAAGAAGAAGAAGATACATCTTTAATATCAGATGAGGAAGATGAGAATGAAGAAATCACTGAATTACATGGAATGTGGGATTTTATTCTCCCTAATTCTGACAGTGAGGTAGAACAAGAAGCTATGCCTGTAAGTACTAGGAGTAAATCTACAGCAGAGCCTATACAAACAGCTCCTAAAAAGAAAAACACAACTCCAAGTATCAAAGACAAATCCCCTGCAAAGAAAGCTTCTCCATTACCTACTCAGAATCAGCCATCTTCTTCTAACCCACCCACATCGACAACAAAGACTTTAGTAGTGTTAGATCCTATGGAATACAACATTGTTGAGGACATGAAAAGATCAAAGCTAACATTTCCTTACATGAACTCAGCAAATTGAAACACCAACAGAAGTTGTTAATGAAAGAATTAAATGCTACACCAATCGCTCCTTTACCAAGCGGTGTAGTTGCAAAAGCAGCAAGAGGAACTGGTAAGCCACCAGATAAGGTAGATGCTACTGATACTATACTCATTGGAGAAAAGTCAAATTCTCAAACTCCTCCTTTTCTTTTGACTTATGAGATGTACAATAAAAATCTGCACAATTGTTTGATTGATTCTGGAGCTTCTTCCAATATAATGCCTACTTCTGTGTGTGCCAAATTGAATATCGAACCACAGAAATCGGCAGTACATATTGTTCAATTAGATCGATCCAAAGTTAAAGTTGTAGGAGAAATCAATTCAGTAACTATCAGATTAGCTTCCGATCCTAGAATTGTCCAAAGAATTGATATTTTGATTGCTGATATTCCTGAATTCTATGGATTAGTTTTAAGTAGAGACTGGTCTGCGAAACTCAATGGTTATATCTCGACTGATTATTCTCATATGTGGCTGCCCTACAAAGGGAAACCAAATCAAATCAAAATTGAACGAGAAAAACATATGAGGCATACTATCACTGAATTTGAACAACCTAATGAACTTGTGGCATTCAACAACAATATTCTTGGAGGATATTCTGCTGAATCATTTCTTGGAAACTTCAAAGCACCCCGATCACCTTTTTCTGTTAATACTTTTGTTTCTCAAGTAGAAAATTTTTCACAATCTGATTCTTCCAGAATTGTAAATACTTCTGATGTAATTGTAGATAAGTCAATAGATAAATCTTTGTTTTGGTCATTATATTTTGATGGATCAAAGTCTAGTGATGGAGCTGGAGCAGGATGCATTTTAATCGATCCGGATGGAGAGAAAACCATGCTGTCATGTAGGCTAGAATTTGAGTGTACTAACAATACTGCAGAATATGAAGCCTTGGTTCAAGGACTTTATAAAGCTATAGGGTTAGATGTTAAATACTTGAAAGTCTTTGGTGATTCCGAAATTGTTATAAAACAAGTTAGGAATACTATTCATTGCCTTTCAGGACATCTTAAACATTATCAAACCCTAGTACAAGATCTCACCACTCATTTTTTAGCATTTAATATTTCTCCTATTCCTAGGAATCAAAATACATCGGCTGACTTGTTAGCTAATGTTGCATCGAAACTCCTACCAGCTGAAGACTGTAGTCCTGATAGGTTTTCTGTAGAATTAATTTTTCGTCCATCTGTCCGAGACAATGTCACAAATTGGAGAGTTTTCTATCATGATCAAGATATTTTAAATTTCATGACTTCAGAGAAATCATATGATGATCAAATTATTGATGAAGAAGATCATGATTTACAAATTGCTTCAAAAGGTAATGAAAATCCCATTCCGAAATCTGTTGTTAAATTGGAGGACTTATATGATATTAAAGATAGATTCAAGAAAGTCACTAATACCAAGCTTCAAAGTTCCACTTTGAAGTTTGAATTAGTGAATCTTGGTTCTGATTGCAAACCTCAAAATGTTAATTTAGGACTTAATTTAACATCAGAGGAAAGGAATGCTTTCATTAAACTCTTGAACAAATATAAAAATGTTTTCGCTTGGAATTATGATGATTTAAAAACGTATGATACTTCAATTATTCAACACACAATTCCAATGCTTCCTGATATTAAACCTGTCCAACAAAAGCTAAGGAAAGTTCATCCAAATCTTGAAGGTCAAATCAAATCAGAACTTAATAAACTTTTAAAAGCCAAAATCATTTTTCCTGTCAGGCACTCCAAATTGGGTTTCCAATATAGTACCTGTAAGGAAGAAAAATGGTGATATAAGAATCTGTATTGATTTCAGAAATTTAAACAAGGCATGTTTAAAAGACAATTTCCCATTACCAACTATGGAACAGATTCTTCAAAAGGTAGCTGGTTCTGAACTTATGTCATTTCTTGATGGATTTTCAGGCTATAATCAAGTCTTAGTTCATCCAGATGACAGATTGAAAACAACTTTCAGAACAAAATGGGGAACTTATGCTTATCAAAAAATGCCTTTTGGTCTAATAAATGCAGGAGCAACTTTCCAAAGAGCTATGGACATAGCATTTAAAGGTCTGATCAATAAATCAGTTGTTGTTTACCTTGATGACATAACAGTATTCTCAAAAAAGAGAACCAATCATCTACATGATCTAAAGCAAATATTTGTAAGATGTAGGAGGTTTGGTATTTCCTTAAATCCAAAGAAATCTTTCTTTGCTTTGGATGAAGGAAAACTTTTAGGATTTGTTGTGTCAAAAGATGGTATATACATTGATCCAGATAGAGTAAAATAAATTTCTGATATTTCTTTACCTCATAACAAAAAATCCATGCAATCATTTCTTGGACAGATCAATTTTGTTAAAAGATTCATTCCTGATTTTTCTTTAATTGTTTTACCTATGCAAAATATGATCAAGAAGAATTCGGTATTCAAATGGGGGCATAAAGAGAAAGAAGCCTTTGAGGCAATCAAACAGGCAATCATTAATGCACCAGCATTGAGTACCCCGGATTTTTCTAAAGATTTTATTTTGTATACCTTAGCCACAGAGACATCCTATGCAGCTGTTTTAACACAACTCAATGACCAGAAAATTGAAGCACCAATTTCTTTCTTTAGTTCAAATCTGCAAGGAGCTGAACTGAATTATTCCGATGTTGAAAAACAAGGCTTTGCTTTGTTCAAATCAATCAAGCATTTCAGACCTTTTCTCTTAAAAACTCATACAAAAATCATTGTCCCATTCTCTGCAGTGAGACAATTATTAATTCAGAGAGAAGTAGGAGAAAAACGAGCTAACTGGGTAACAGCTTTACAAGAATATGATGTTGATATTAAACCAACTAAGATTGTTAAAGGACAAGGTTTTTGCAGATTATTAGCAGGAGCCCATAACATACCAGAAAATGAAAATTCAAATCAAGATATTCAAGTAAATCAGATAAGTATTACGGATTCTGAATCTCAGTATGCTGATCTCATCTATTACTTGAAAAATGGGTATGCTCCTTCTGATCTCAACTATAAGAAAAAACGTGCTTTAAGATTAAAAGCTATTAAATATGAGATCATTGATAATGTGTTATTTAGAAAAAATTATGATTCAATTTTGTTAAGATGTCTTGAGAAGACTAAAGCTGAAAAGGTTTTGCAGGAGATGCATGATGGACCAGCAGGAGGTCATTTTGGAGGTGATACCACAACTCACAAAATAATTCGTGCTGGCTATTATTGGCCTACCCTTTTTAAAAATACACATGACTATGTAAGGAAGTGCAGAATTTGTCAAACTGCAAGTGGAAGACAAAGGAAACCAGCGTTTCCTTTGCAACTAGTAAATATTGAGCAACCATTTGAACAATGGGGGCTTGACATTATTGGTGAGATAGTACCTCATTCTTCCAAGCAGCACAAGTACATTCTTACTGCAACCGATTACTTTACAAAATGGGTAGAGGCAATCCCTTTGAAGGTAGCCAATTCTGAGGCAATTATTGATTTCATAGATCAATTTATCATAACCAGGTTTGGTGTACCTCAAGCTCTTGTCTTTGATAATGCATCTTACTTTTCTGGAAACAGTTTAATAGAATTTGCAGTTAAAAGAGGTTTTAAACTAAAATATTCAGCAAATTATTACCCACAAGGTAATGGTTTGGCTGAATCCACTAACAAAAATCTCATCAAAATTATTAAAAGGACTATTGATCAAAATCAAAAGAATTGGCATAAATCTTTAATCTTTGCATTATGGGCTGATCGTATTACTGAAAAAGCTTCAATAGGAACTTCACCTTTTAATTTAGTTTATGGAAAAGAAGCTGTGATACCATCAAATTTAACTCTGCCATCATTAGCCCTAGTACAATTTATTGAAGAAAATCCTTCTTCATCCATTCAATTGAGATATGATCAAATCCATAAATTAGAAGAAGAAAGAGATAAAGCTAAAATTGTTCATGAAAAACATCAGCAGCTTGTAAAATCTTCTTTTGATGCAAGTTCTACTAGCTCAAAAATTTTGTCAATTGGTGATCTTGTTCTAAAATGGGATAAGACACATGAAGAAAAAGGTAAGCATACCAAATTTCAGAAAATGTGGCTTGGACCATTTCAGATCATTGAAAAGATAGGCTCAAATACATTCGTGCTCCAAGATCTAACAGGTAAGAGAGAATCTCTTCCTGTAAATGGGCTTATCTTGAAGAAATTCTTTTCATAAGGAGGTAACCCCTTCTTAAACTGTACATATTCATTTCTGCAAAGTTTTTAATTGTTTCTGCAAATAAAGGTTGTTAGTAAGTCTCTAATTGACTGTTTACTTGATAGAAAAATTCTTAAGAAGAATATTATAAATATTTGTTTGGTGTAAATGAGAATTTTTAAAAGAAATGATTATATCCTTTTGATAGTTTTAAATAAGGTGTTAAACTTTGAAAGATTATACCAATTATTTGCATGATCTTTTTGGAAAAACTTGAAGGAAATGTAAATCATTATAAGTTTATTAAGCAGAGAGAGGTTATCTATCAAAGTAAAGATTATTCAAGTCTTGGTACTCAAAAAACTCAGAAAATTGTCATCCATTGATTCTTAAGGATAAAACTAGTTCACCCCATTCATTTAGGTTGTGATTTTTTAGAATATAATTCTAAGAAATTATGTTAAAATTTTTAAGAGATAAGAGGTCTCATCATGAGCCGACTTACCATATTCATAAGAAGTAATAAAACTGACATTACCAATACTGCATATCAAAACAGGGTAATGGCTTATAAATATAAGACAAGGGGTCTCATCACGAGCCAGCTTGTTCAGTTTAATTATAACTATTGAATGGCATTGTTATCAACTAGCTACCAAACCAGAACAATGGCTCTTAAAAAATAAAAAAATAAAAGACAAAAACATGAGATAATATGTCTTATGAATTTATCTTTTAAAAAGTCATAATCTTAGTTGAATGGGACAATGAATAGTTAATGGTTAAAAGGTAACCCTGTCGAGACTATGAACGTTTGCAGGCAGCAGAGGCAATACCTATGACAATAGAGTATATTATAAAACCAAACTTGGAAAAATCCACTTACTTCATTATTAATACCAATCAAAGCTTAAGATAACCCAAAATGTTTTTATTCTCAAGAAACTAGAAAGAAATTGTTAATAATTTTTATTCTTTTTCATAAGTTAGATTTTATTTTTGATTATCCTAGGATAGTTTTCATTATCTTTAAAAATATTTACTTACTTAAAATATAGTATTCATTTTATTTTTCAGAGATAACTGGTTCTTTCAGTGAATCGCCAATTGTTGTACTATACAACAACCCTCCCTTTTTCTTAAAATTTTAGAAATAAAATTCATTTAGAAATAGGGTCCCTTTCTTTTTCTTATAGAAATAAAAAACTTAGAAATAAAGATTCATTGCTTTGAAAAAACTCATCTTTTGTTTACTAATCAAATACAACATTCAAAACTCATGATCCGATCCAATATAGAAGGCCTTATCATAAAAAACAAATCAAGTTTAAAAGTCCAATCGCAATCGGAGAATCGGAGAAAACCCTTAAAAGAAGTTTCATATACTTATTTCAAATCCTTCGATACGATTAGTTCGATCGGAAATCTTCAATCGTTAAGAGTTTAAATTGTTTATTTGTATAACTTCCGATGCGATGCGGCCAGTCGCAATCGAATAATCGGGATATTCTTTAATAAACTCTTTACGGTCAATTGAAATTCCCCGATCCGATGCGCTTTATTACATAAACGCTTTCAAAAGAAAATCAAACATTTGTTCATTTAAATTTTATATGGTAGACCCCACCATTAGAAATCGGAAAAATTTTCAATCGGAATCGCCCAATCGAGAAAAACGTATTGTGATGTTTATGTGCCATTCGAAAACTTTCGATGCGATTGATAAATGTTATTTATTACATGCGAAAAGTTCAGAGTGAATGAATATTTTAATATTTCACAAGCGCCAAATCTCTGTTTGTACGAAGGCATTCAATAACAAATCGAATGAATATTGTGAATGATCTGGTTTTTAATACGTGAGTATGACCCAAAAGGAGCATTTACTCGGTATACGAAACAAATAAATAAAAATCATAAGCTCATAAATCATCCCGTTTGAGTTGCTTGTTTGTCACGACTGAGAGTTTATTGTCTTTCAGAGCCAAAGAACGCTAAGCCCTTTCATTCACAGACAAAGGGAAGCAATAGCAAACACAGAAATGTCGAAGAGAGCGAGAAGAAACAAGACTGCTGTTCCAGTTAAGTTTGTTGAGACTCCTACGGTTTCAAAAGAAAAGCCCACAAAACTAAGATTAGTCATAGATACATCATGCCAGGGGCTTGGGAGAATGACGTGGGAAGGAGTCTATAACCTATTGGAAAGAGAAAACCCCAAGGTCACAGTGGAAAAGGCATCGGTTCCAGACGAAGATAGCTCAGATTCCGACTCTGAGATCACTGAAAAATCACTAGCAAATTCATTTTTGCATCGAATTGCAGCCAGAGCGAGCATCATGCCTTATTATGATGCAATTCGATGGGTTATTGACAGTGTGAAGATACAAGACATAACGTTTGTTTCAGCATCTGGAGTGTCTTTTGGCTCGTTTAAAGCAGAAGACCTAAAGGCAATGTATCACCTTCCAGACCCACAGAAGGTGTATAACAAGGAGTTTATCAAAGACTTTGCTGATAATAACAAAGTCCAATCTGACCCTATCAGAGATTGGAAGAAAAATCCAGAGAAGCACCGAAATGAAGCGTCCGGTATGTATTCTGTAGATTCCCTTTTACCTCCATATTTCTATGCCGCTGCCATGATGTGTAGATTATTTGGCAATGATAATTTAGCTAGGTTTTCTATACAAATGGTCCCATTAATCCTAGCTACTGTCAATTCCGACATCATGGATTGGGCTGTTATTCTGTCTGATAGAATGGCCAATAGGATACTTGAGTACAGACAAGAAAAAACCGCTGGAAATTCCACTCCCTTTTTCTTTTGTGCCTATATTCTTGATGCTCTTTGTTTTAATTCCGAGTTTCCCTTATTTGGATGGAAATGGACTCCCAAAGACCCTACCCCAATTCCTATTTATCATAAACTGCTTTGGAAGGTTCATTTCCAAGATAATGTATATAGAATCTGCCATGGTTTCCTTATCCCTGTTTTCCAAACCATTTTTAATCGCTTCCCTCCTAGATTCTCTGATAAAGCTAAAGCCGACTTATCTGCAATAGGAGATTGGTTTGGGGAGGAGAAATTTACATACATCAGGGTTTTTGGTAGTATTGTGGAACCACATGTTCTTCCTCTTATTGTTCCAGACAAACTTCTTGCTCAAGAAATTTCCTATCAATTGACAGTTGAAGGAATATCTAGGTCTTTAAATAACAGTAAGAAGATAATGTGGCCTCAATTCCCATTCAATTGTGGTCAGTTTACTTTAAATGACTTCAAGCATGCTGAAAAAGAAGTCGCCAAGATAAAAGGTTGAAGATTTGCGACCATTCCTGGAAGACAATATGATCCGCGACAGATAGCCTTTAATGTTACTTCTTCAGTTTCAATTGCTCGATTTGAGCATGAGCCAGATCCGTTTGATGATTTGTTTGTTTCATTGGATAATTTTCCTCAAATTTATGATTTAGCCAAGTTTAAATTCCAAAAGGAGGAAATGAATAAATTTTTGTTATTAAGAAGCCAGAGATTGTTAAGAGTTCCTCTAGACCAACTAAGAATTCCAACACAAGGGTCAGAGACAGAGGGTACATCTAGAAAAACGCCAGTAGAAACGTCTACTGGCAAAGTCATTACACAATCGGCTGTTAACCAGCCAGCTGTACATACTCAAAAGGTGGTCACTGTTGACAAGCCTGATGCTCAAAAGGGAAATACTAATGATAAATCCGATCAAAATACTGGTCAGTAGTCTACTGCTCAAACAACAGGAAAATGCACAAGTACCGATGATGATGTGCATAAACAAAAAAGTGGATCGGATAGTAAAACCATTGAGCAGAAAACAGATACAGGGAAAACAGACATGCAATCAGGAGGAAAAGAAACAACTAAGGAGATTATAGTTTCTGATGATCTTAATTTTTCTTCTCAGTTATTAAAACAATATGATCAATTCGCTCAACAGCTGGGATTGCAAGATAAAGATAAAGAGAAAATAGAGCAAGATGTTGAAATCATTCCTGAACATCCGACAAGGCAGATTATATTGAAGGTCGAGGAGATCCCTCCTTTAGATGTATTTTACAGCCCCAAACATAAGGCTGTTGTCAGAAGACAAAGAAAAAGAAGAAAGACAGAACAGGACATGTTTTCTACTCCATCAGAAGAGTTTATGAATATTGTTTACAAAAACAATGAAGTGAATCCATCCGAAGACCTCACAAAATTGTCTCAGTATGCAGGAGCTTATAGTGCTGCGACAGTGGATAAAGCTGTAGAAGTTTCTCAGATGATAACTCAGAAAGATCTTCACATAGCTTCACTTGAAGAGCAGGCTAAGGAAAGTCAGCAACAGATTACCCAATTGCAACAACAACTACAAAATCAGACACTCAGATCCAAAGAGTTGGAAAAACAGCTTGCTGAAGAAAAGAAGAAAGTTGATGAGCAGCTCTTAAGTAAACAACAACAACTGAATGAAGAAATTTCTAAGTTACAAAGTCTGTTACAAAATGAGAAAAATGCAAAGATGGTACAAGAAAAGGAATTTCAAACAACTTTGGATAAGTTTAAAGATTTCCCGAAGTTAAGTGAATTCAAATCAGAAGCCCTTGAGGCTAATAAACTATTGTCTCAGCAATTGAATGAATTTTGTGCAAAGCTATCACGGGCAGAACCTTTTTGTGATATTACTTCATCTTTGATCCAAAATGTTATTACTCTCAGACAAGAAATAGATGATGCTGATGAAAAGATTTCCGAATTTCTCAATTGGCAAGAGACAGAAAAAGGAAAAGAAGCCAATCTTCCTAGAATAGAGGAAAGACACAAAGAAGTCTTGTTTACAGAATGGGAACATCAAATAATGAAAGCTGAGAGAGCAATATCAAGGGCCAGGGGTATGATGAATAATATCACGCAATTCATAAATGACAGCTTATACTCAATCAATCTCATTTCAGACTGTGTTCCTGGTAGTTTGCCTAAAGTGAAAGAAACTGAAAATAGATGGAGAGAAGAAATGGAGAAGAAAAGTCAACAAATCAACAAACTTCAAACAATATCCTGGGACAGTATGTGGACTCATTTGATCAAACCAAACAATCAACAAACGACTATCAAATTCCTTTCAAATGCTGTCGATTGTTTAATTCCAGAATTTTCTGATGCCACCTATGCTGGACAGCTGCATTCCGAGATGAGTCATCCACCGAGACTCCAAGATATGTTGAAGATTTGCAACTTGGCTTCATCAAGCGAGAGAGAAAAATAATGAATCGGTTTCATTTAAGATAGCTTTTCAGTTTTTAATTTGATAGATTGTAGCAGTAGTAGTAGGATTTTGTTATGTAATTTCTTATTTAAATCCCTCTCATGCATTTAGAGAGGGATCTGAAGTTGTAATATTTTTTGGACTTGGAGCTAACATTTCTGTACTCCATTCCTTATTATATTTTATGAAGGATCACATCTGGTGATTTTTGTGCTGAAATTATCTTTGAAGTGTTGCATTTCTGTACCTTTGGATTTAACTTTACATCGGAGTTACTAGATCAGAGTATCACATTTCATTTGACAGTCTTCAAGATGAATGAGGTATTTCTATCTGTTCACTGTTGATTTTCCTTGTTATATGGTATTCATTTGAAGAATTTGCTATCATTTATATATTTGGTCTTCATAACGTTTCCTTTTATATATCATTTCTGAGTATAATTGAAATGTTATCTTTTATAAGCATATATAAATGGTATATAATGATGAATGCAATATGCTAATATAACTCTGTTTAATTTCTTAAACAGAGTTATCTTTATTCGTTTCTGCACATTTCAATTTGATTAATAATACATT
Organism: Pinus albicaulis; assembly: GCA_034641835.2. Classification (NCBI taxonomy): domain Eukaryota; kingdom Viridiplantae; phylum Streptophyta; class Pinopsida; order Pinales; family Pinaceae; genus Pinus; species Pinus albicaulis. Next base: position 944,467,365 of record CM076581.1, read on the forward strand.
TTCATGGTTATTATTAGATTGGAACAATCTTAAATTGTATTCACATATAATTACCCGGGTTAGTATTAGAATTTCTTTATCAGTATTTAGTTTAGATTAGATAGTTTTATTTCTGTTAATTTAGTCCCATTTCCACCCATCCAATCCAATACACTTAGTTATAAGGAAACTGGTCCTTTAAATCCAGTCGGAGCCACCATTCCAAATGGAAAAGGAGCTGTCTTAAGGTCCCGACCGGGTGGTTTTCCCCCAATGTTTGAAGCAGAGATTTTCTAGGCTTCAACAGGGCCCAAGTGGAATAGGCAGGTGGCCACCAACATCCACCTGGATCATTCCTCCCCCATTAGGAAGCAATGGTCCCCATTGCGTTAAGTTCCTCCATGAGATGAGGAAATTTCTGCTGAACTTGGTTCCTGGTGAACCACTTTCCTTGGTGCAGGAGTTGGCCAGCTTTGACAACCTGATATAGTTGGATCTTCTGATGGCGAGTGTTCTTGATTTGCATGTCCATGATACAATCTGTGGTGGCCTGTTCCATGCAGTCTGGATTTAACTCTGTTGGTGTGAGTTGTTCTGCAATGTTCGAGGTGTCCAGTAAAGGTGGGAAGTAAGGACGAAGGCGATCCACATTGAAGACTGGGTGCAGACCAAGGAATGGTGGAATACTGAGCTCGAAGGCATTGTTCCCTACAGCCTTGGTGATGGTGTACGGCCCGTATCGGAGCGGGCGAAGCTTGCGGTGGGGTCCAGTGAGGCGCTCCTTCTGCAAATGTAGCCATACTTTTTCACCCACCTGGAAGTTGTGTGGCACCCGGTGTTGATCATGGCATTGCTTGTACTTGGCATTGGCTCTGTCCAATATATCATGAACCTGTTGGCGGATGTGTTGAATGCGCTCGATGAAGCTACTTGCTTTGTCAACTTTAGACTGGACATGAGCTGAATCAGCCTGAGCAGCTGCAAATGGCATGGCTACGTCAATGGGACATAGTGGCTGGAATCCCAAGCCCACCTGAAAGGGGATATGGCCAATTGAACTGTGGAGAGCCCGGTTATAACTATGTTTTACATAGGGGAGGGTCTCGTCCCATGTGCGTGGATGCTTTGAATTGTACATGCGCAGAATGTGTACAATCATTCTGTTGACGACCTGTGTCTGGCCATCTGTTTGGGGATGGAAAGCTGTGGACTTGGTGAGCTTTGTGTCCAACATTGACCAGAGGCTAGACCAAAATGTGCTGAGGAACTTTCTATCTTGATCTGATATGATAGACTGTGAGATCCCAAAGTGCACCCACACTCGTTCAAAGAAGAGTTTAGCAGTGGCTTTTGCTGTGATATTCTTCTTACATGCCGCCATAATGGCCATCTTCGAGAATCTATCAACGACCACGAAAACACAGTCATTTCCATTCTTCGTAGAAGGCAGGCCCGACATGTAATCCATGGAGATGGATTCCCAAGGTTGACTGGGGGTAGGTAGTGGAGTATATAGGCCTTGCTTCTTGATGGTCGGTTTGGCAATGGCACAAGCAGTGCATGATCTGATGTGCTTCTCGAAATCCTTTCGAAGGGTCGGCCGATAGAAATACTTCTGTAGTATTGCTACTATTTTCTCGACCTCGAAATTCCCAGCGACTCGACTATAGTGTGCTTCCCATATCATCTTGGCACGCTCGCTTGAAGGAACAAAAAGATGTCCCAGGTGACATAAAAGTGCATCTTGGAGGTGAAAATTTGGAACTTGCATACCCCCCAAGAGTGCCTTGTAGGTGTGGCCGAATTCTGGGTCACTCTCATAGAGAAGTGGCCAATCAGAAGTCTCGTGCCCACAAGAGTTGAGCACGGTGGTGAGCGCCACGATCGGTGGTCGGCTGAGGCAGTATGCAACATTATTGGTGCTACCCTTCTTGTACTTGATGTTCAGATGAAACTGTTGCAGATATGTGGACCACTTATGATGGCGATCATTCTGTAACTTCCCTTGTGTTTGTATGAACTTTAGGGGCCGATGGTCTGTGTGGATGATTGTTTCCTTCCCCAAAATGTAATGCTTCCATTGTCGACAAGCTTGCACAATGGAATACATTTCTTTGTCATAAGTGGGATACTTGCGAACTGTGTCAAACAATGTCTCACTGTGATATGCCACTGGATGTCCCTGTTGAGTAAGAACTGCCCCAATAGCATAGTCAGAGGCATCTGTCTCGATCTCAAATGGATGTTGCAAGTCTAGTAATGTGAGCACTGGGGCAAAACAGAGGCGATTTTTCAATTCTTTGAATGCCTTTTGTCGAGGTTCCAACCAAAATAATTTTTCTCTCACTCCTCCCTTGGTGACTTGACTCAAGGGCCAAGTGATATGAGAGAATCCCAACATGAATCTACGGTAGAAATTAGCAAGACCCAGAAAGCTGCGAAGCTCTGTTATAGTGGTTGGGGCTGGCCAATCTCTAATGACTTGGATCTTGGCTGGATCCACATGCACCCCCCTTTCATCAATAATGTATCCCAGATATTGAACCTGGGTCATGCCAAATGTTCACTTCTCCAAATTGGCACACAACTTGTGTTGCCGCAGTGTTTGGAGGACTTGTCGGATGTGGTGAAGGTGCTCTTCCCAAGTCTTGCTGAAGATCAGAATGTCATCCAAGTACACCACTACAAATGAGTTGGTGAATGGCCGCAAGATGTCTTCCATCATCCTCATGAAGGTTGCAGGAGCATTCGTCAACCCGAAAGGCATGACCAGCCATTTGAAAAGGCCTTCCTTGGCTTTGAAGGCAGTCTTCCACACATCGGAGGGTTCAATTGGTACCTGGTGATACCCAGACTTCAGGTCGATCTTGCTGAAATATTTTGCACCTTTGAGTTGGTCCAGAAGGTCATCAATCCGTGTGATTGGGTACCTATTCCGGACAGTGATCTTGTTCAGCGCCCGATAGTCAATACAGAGTCTCCACGTCCCATCCTTCTTCTGTACCAACACGATCGGGCTCCCACAGGGCGATGAACTTGGTCTGATGTGACCTTTCTGCAACAGCTTCTGAATCTGCCTCTTGATTTCATCATTCTCCAGAACAGAGCGCCGATAGATCGGTCCATTAGGTAGCGGCGCACCGGGGGTCAGATCAATCGGGTGCTTGACCTGACAGTGCAGAGGAACCCCTGTGGGTGAGGTGAATATGTCCCCGTACTCCTCCACAACCTTATCCATTTGTTGTTATTGTGCAGAGGAGCCCTGTCTGGAGGTCGTGGCCACAGTCTTCTTCTTGCCCTGGGGGCGGATCATCAGGAAAACGAATTTCCTGGTTTGGGAAATGAGCTTACTGCATTGTTTTGCAGTAACCAAAGAGATAGTAGCAGGAGGTGGTACCTCTGGTATCCTGTACAACTTATTTCCCAAAGTAACAATAACAACACAAGGCCGAGACTCATACACCGCATGACGCTTCCACAAGTATGGTTGTCCTAATAATACATCAGAAACATCAATAGGAACAACGTCGCATAATACCTCATTCGTGAAGGGCTTGATGCTATAGGGAAGGCGGCACTGCTAGCTGACGCGGAGATCTCGTCCTTGGTGAAGCCACCCGATGGTGTATGGATGTGGGTGAGCTGTGGTCGGCAAGCCCAACCGCTTCACGGCATCTGCTGAAATGAGGTTCTTTTGGCTCCCATTGTCGACAATGAACTGTACAGGGGAGCCCTTTACCCACATCTGGGAGTGGAAGAGGCGTTCCTCCTCCTCTGGATCTTCCGGTTCCTCCTTCTGGATCTTTGTAGTGGCAACAGTGGTGTTGGGCTCCGCATCAATAATCTGTTTCCCTTTTTCATTCCCCTTTTCAGGTTCTGATTCGGAGTCGGAGCATGCATCTGACTCAGAAGCCCTCATCTCGGCCACTAGCAACTGCTTGGCCCGACACTCACTTGTGTTGTGAGTGGAGCTCTTATGGAACTCACACCACTTTCCCATGTCCTTCTTTGGCTTTGCGGTCTTGTTATTTTCTTGTGGCTTTGACGGGTTGTCTTTAGCCACCATGCCTTGGCTCTGTCCTTTGTTCTGCGGTTTGGAAGCACCTTTCCCTTGCTTTTGATTCGCAGATCCAAAGTCTTGCTTCTTCTGTTTGAATTTCTGCTCAATCTTGGCAGCATACTGGTATGCCGTACCAAGCGAGGAGATGTCGAGGAACTCCATTTCCTCGTGAATGTATCTGTGCAGACAGCTGCGATACTTTAGCACCAAATGTTTCTCTGAATCTTTGATACCCAACTTTGTGCGCAGGGTATGGAACAGATTCGTCAGCTCATGCACATCTTGATCCCTTTATTGTCGCAGCGTGGTCCATTGTATGTACTTGTCCTCATAGCTCCCCGTGGGATAGTACTGTTCCTTGATGGCGTCTCGAAATGAATTCCAAGTTGGTACGTGTTACACAGCAATTTGTCACCGTCCCTACCATTCCCCGTCCCGCACAATGGAGGACCCATAATGTGACCTGTGAACACTGTCATGCACTGAAAACATCATCATTGCATCCCTCTGAGTATGAGCTTCATTTCCCCTTGAGACATCTCCTTGCAAAAACCATGAAAAACAGCTCTTTTTGCATTGGCGCGGGTAGACAGTTCAGTACTCGCGCCACTCAGGGAAATCCTGTAAAGAGGTCGCGCCACTTGGCGCTCTGTCATAGAGCAGCAATCGCGCCACCCATTTTAGGGACTGTTTTTTATATATATGGATGGCGGAAGTTGAGTTCAAACAAACTCACAACCACTGCCTATCTTGAGTTGGGAGGTTTGGCCACGGGAGTTCTATGGAAGGGAAGTAGTTTTGCCACCTTCTATGGAACCTTCCTTGTTGATAAGGCCAATCCCATAATAATAGGGATCCCAACTCCCTCCTTCCCCATCTATAAAAGCTTGCTCAGATCCATGGCAAGCTAGTCTTGAAGTGCTGAAGCTTTGCATCTCCCTATTCCCAAGTGCCTTTGTGCTTTAAAGAATCCCTTCTTTCCCTTAAGGCCCATTAAGCAAGGAGACCATTGTTACGAGACTCTGGAGAGGTTTCCCTTTCCTTGGCGAGCTTTGCGAGACGTGGACAACTGGGGACCCGTTCGAAGGAGGCTGCGACGTCAGAACTCGGTTGTAACTTCTATTCGTTTATCACTTTAATAGATGACTATGATTATGGTTCCACTCCTTTTGCAATCATGTTAATGCGAGTAATATCTTTTCTGACCGATATTTAGTTACGTATGTTGGTTCCTATGCATGTATCTGTTCGTCTCTTCTGTGTGCAGGTGTTCGTCCACGGAGATCGTGGAAGGATTGTGATCTGCCAGGGCTGAAGGACGGGGGCATCTTCTTCTTCAGATCTAGCGTTGGAATCCAGGTAGGCTCTTATCCCAAGTCTTTCATTTCGTAACTAGGAGCTTGCGTCATAGCATTGTTTGTTTGTTGCTAGACCCCTGCTGGGCTAGTAGGGATCGCCTCTGTCCGCAGAGAGGATTTACCTCCTCAACAGTACGGCTGAGAACAGAGAGGGTTTTGTCTGGTCCTTGTTCTCACAGTAGGTTTCCCACCAGTCCTTAACATGGGGGGTAGCTTTGAGGAGTGCCAAAATAATCTTCTCTCGGTCTGAAAAGTCATGAACAAAGAAATATCCTTCTAATAGATTCAACCATATATCTACGTCATCTGCGTCTATTTGACCCTCAAATATGGGAATGTCAAAATTTACTTGTACCTTAAAAGGAGTCGCACCTCCAGAGTGGCTGTTGGATGCAGATGCGCCGCCGGTGGGCAGCCGTTGAAGGATCTGAGCAAAGTTATCCATCATCGCGTTCCTTTGTTTTTCGAGCCTCCTCGGCAATATTTTGATAGATATCTCTTGCTCCTCATCTTTCTTTTAGTCCCCCATTGGCGTCCGTCCCCCATTGGCGTCAGTCGAGGTTTGTCAGGGTTTGCGAGGCTGATCTTGCAAAGGTTCCACCAGATCAAGCCCTAGCTCCTTATACCCCGACCTCGTTGGGGACATGCAAAGAAGGATCGAGAAAAAGCAGACCGCTCTGATACCACTAATCTGGATTTATGCAGGAACGCAACAGAATAAACATATAAACATAAATACAGAGATGCAGCGGAAATAACACTTCATTTCATTAATATCAAAGAACTGAAATTTGCTTACAGACAGAATGGAAATAAAACTAGCTAGGGCACTAGTAGCTATCTCTGAGAAGAGATGTGGCGGCTACAGGCCTCTGAACTCCGTTACAATTAGGCTCGAGGGCCTATTTATTATTGAGAAATAATGGAGAACCCTAAACATCCAAAAACTTAACCCTAGGAGATGAAGCGCCAAAACTATGGGCCTCGTTTGGGTAAATTGGTGTTTCAACTTCCCAGGGACATAACTTTGGCATACTATCTCCGTTTGACATGTTATCACTTAGATTTTCCTTGAAATTGTTGGAAGAGGAAAGGGGTCCGAGGTAACCACAAACCAACCTTCAGATATAGAATCTAGCCAATCTGTATCCAGAGAGGGCTCTCTCTTTTAAAATTTAGCTTTGTTCTTAGAAAATATTAGGCTAGTTATAAGTCCAAGGTTTTTGTTTGAATTTGAATGGTGGAATCCACCAACTGAGGGAAAGATTGAGTATTTCAGGCCATTGGGCTATGGAGTCGAAAGGATGGCTTTACTGGATTAATTTTTTACACTAAAGATGGCTT